>PVKE010011912.1:0-39296 GCA_004027555.1 Craseonycteris thonglongyai | reverse complement strand
AAGATCAAGGTTTTCAAGTTTTTTGGGTAGATGCCCAGTAGAGGGATGGCTGGGTCATATGGTAATTCCATTCGTAATTTTTTGAGGAATCTCCATACAGCCTTCCATAGTGGCTGTACCAGTTTACATTCCCACCAGCAGTGTATGAAGGTTCCTTTTTGTCCACAGCCTCTCCAGCACTTGTTATCCCTTGTCTTGTAGTAATTAAAATGTTTCAAATGCTTTAAGAAATTAACTTGAGTACCGGTATATAGAAGAATAAAGATTTTAAAGAAAACATTCAGCCATGAAAGAACTTTGAAGTTGTTATGTTTTAGAATTGTGCTGTATATGCTTAAGGGGCCGAGGTTACACATAATCCAACATATCTACTCAGCTCAACAACATTTGCTTTTTACAATCGCTAAGCAATCAACATCGTTATTTCTCAGAGCAGAGTCAGAATTGTAAAGGGTTTATTTATTAAAAAGGATTTTGATTGCACACCCATTTTCATGGAAGCATTATACACAATAGCCAAAGAAGCAATCAAGTATCCATGAATAGGAAAACAAAATGTGGAATATACATACAATACAATATTATTCAGCTTTAAAAGGAAGGAAATTCTGACACATGCTATGACATAGATGAACCTTGAAGACATTATGTTAAGTGAAATGTCAGTCACAAAGGACAAAGACTGTATGATTCCACTTCTTAGGTACCCAGAGTAGTCAAATTCACAGAGTCAGACAGTAGAATGGTGGTTGACAGGCAGAAAGAATGAGTAGTTAGTATCTAATGGATAGAGAGTTTCAGTTTTGAAAGATGGAAATCAGCTGGAGGTGGAGGGTGGTGATGGTTGCACAACAACGTGAATATACTTAACGCCACTTAATTGTACACTTAGAAATGGTAAAAATGGTATACTGTAGGAGGAAAATATATAATACATTCTTTTCTGGTTCAAATATTGAGACTAGTTATCATCTAGACCTAATGAAGTGACTGGTCTTAACTTTACTAATGAGGCTAGAAGTGGAGGAGCAGAAACAGAGATCATGTATGCTGTGGGGGAAGATACTAAGATTTACACTTAGGGGATGGGCTATCTTTCTTGTGCTATCTTATACTATTACGGACTGAATTGTGTCCCCTCATTCCAAATTTATATTTGAAGCTCTAACCCCCAATGCGATGGTATTTGGAGTGAGTCTTCTGGAGTAATTAGGGCTAGGTGAGGTCATGAGGGTCGGACTCTCATGATGGAATTCACCAGTAAGTGAATATAAGAAGAGGAAGAGTTCTTTGCCCTTCTCCACATGTACACACAGCAAGAAAGGCCATGTGAGGAAACAGTGAAATGGTGGCTTTCCATCAGTCAGGAAGAGAGCTCTGAAAGTGAATTGGTCAGCACGTTGCTTTTTGAGGAAATCTATAAAATTTTATGCAAGAACGTTATTTTATTTATTTAATATTAAATTTTTTTTTCATAGTTACTAAATAGTCACAGGGATATAAAGTACAGCATAGGTCATACAATAAATAAAAATGTATTAACTATACATGGTGTCAGATGGGAACCAGATGTATTAGAATATGAAGTTTTGTAAGTTATATAAATGTCTCACCACTATGCTATACACCTAAAACCAATATACTATTGTATGTCAACTATAATTTAAAAAAATAATAAAAATTTTTTAATTACAGTTGACATATGATAGTATATTAGTTTTTGGTGTACAATAGTGATTAGAGATTTATATAACTTAAGAAGTGATCACCCTGAAAAGTGTAGTATCCACCTGACATTATACATCGTTATTACAATATTGCTATGTTCCCCATACTGTACTATCCATCTTCATGGTTAGTTTGTAACTATCACTTTGTATCTTTCAATTTCTTTCTCCTTTTCAATGCATCCTTCCCAACACCCCTCCCACCTTGGAATCCTCAATTTTATCTCTGTACCTATGAGTTTGTTTCTGTTTTATTTGTTCATTTATTTTATTTTCTGAAGTTCACATATAAGTGAAATCATATGGTTAATGTCTTTGTCTTTGACTTATTTTACTTAGCATAATACCCTGTAAGTTCATCCATGCTGTCTTGTGGCCAACACTTTATTCTTGGACTTCTAACCCCCAGAAATGTGAGATAATAAATTTCTGTTGAGTAAGCCACTCAGTCTATGGTATTTTGCAGACCAAACAAACTAATGCATAGACTAAAGAGGTGAGTGTAGTGAAAAAGCTTGATAGAAGGTCCTGAAATCTGCATTCTTGAGCCTGGTTGAACCAGACAAAGCCCTTACCATCACATCAAGGCTGAGGCACAAGAGACTGGTTGCTGATGCTGAAACACACACACTAAAGTTTGCAAACCTTTATCATTCTCTATTGATACTGAGGGAACTTGGCCCCTTGGCACCTCACTCATGGCTATTATGAAGGTCTGTGATGGACAGAATCATAGAAATGTGCATACTTTTAAAGAGTAAACATAGTGTGGGAACATATTAAAGGAGAAGCTACAAAGAAGCACAGAGCAAAAAGATCAAACACAGAAGAAAATGTTGGCAGGTGCTGGGGAAAAGTGGGAGTAAAACTTGTCAAATGTTTCATACCCCCAGCATGTTCATATAATATTAAAATTAAAGTTTGACTTTCTAACATATTACTTGGCTTCAGAATTAAGAAATATAAAGGGAGCCATTTCTGCTATTGGAATCATTAAAAATAAAAATAGACTGGAAAATTTCACTGTATATTCCTAGCCCCACAGACATAGTCTCCAGCTCCTCTTAAGAATGGCCTTAACTTTGAGCATTTCTGTCCATGACAATTAAACCGCATGTTACAGTGAGGATTTGACCAAGGGTATCACAAACATACAGATGTCTTATCCACAAGGTACCAATTTCCCCTTTAATTGTTTGCCTGTCAGAATCGGTATCTCTCTGGGGTCTGCTTTTGGGGCCCAGCCAATCAGCTCCATTGTGCTGACACAGCCCTGCTTATGCCAAATAGAGCTGCTGCCTCAATCCCTATTAAGGGAACAAAGCACTCAATCAACCCAGAAATCGCACCCCATTGCTATCACAAATATTACTGCGACTTGAAAATCATAGACTGTCAGAGAATGAAGCGGGACTTGGAGCCTTCTCATCCCAGCCCAGCATTTTCCTGCAGAAGAGACTGGAGGGGAGCCATCACGCTGAGCTTGTGACAGAACCCGGACCCTCCCCGCACAGACTTTTGATTGGCTATTTCCATTTTGTACACTACCTAGTATTGCCACAGCACCAGTATTTAAATGACGCCTCCATCTGATCACATTGCACATTTATCCTTAATTTTAGACTTGATAAAATGTGATTTACTACTTGCTTGCTTCTAAGAACTCAAGACATGGGGGGGGGGGAGAAAGAAAGAAAAAGAAGAAGAATGAATTAGAGCCGTAAGACTCACTGAGGACCCAAATTCTAACCCTAAACCTAGGATTTATGCATGTTTGAGCAAAAAAGTGATGTCACAGAAGCAAAAGCGACCAGCTATATCAAGGTCAAGGTACAGTGGATATTGCTTTGCCAGCACAGCATCATCTGAACTCAATGCCTATGTTTTAACAACCGCTGACTATAGAAGCACCCACTCTATTGAACTATTCCAGTACAGAATCCCAAAAGGTTGGGTGCACACTTTCTCTGGCTCTGTAATCTGGTTCAGCCTCTGTTTTCAAGAGCTAATAACCCAAAGAGGAGTTGTCTCTGGAAGAAAGTGCAACAGTGGTATGAGTGCTCCTTCTCTAGGCCACAGTGGTCATGGTGCCAGGGACAGCATCTGGTGACCTGTGGTAGTAGCGCCACACCAGTGAGGAACCCTAGTAATCTGGTCCCAGACCCTGGCTGCTTCCTCAGCTCAGTGTCTGGGTTTTCAATGTCTGTGGCCCCAGACAGTACTGTGAGTGTGATGAGGCAGAAGGACTTGGGTTCTTCTCTGAGAATGCGGCCTTAACAATAAGAAACACTGTAACATTAATTTATTTTTAGAAAGTAAAATGTAGACAAAGTATAGTTATTCTTTTCCCTGTGACAGTACCGCAAAACCCCCCCAAAACAACAAAACCTTTTTTAAGTTTCATAACAAACTTGCATACAAATCTTCACTTAGATTTTAATTAGCCAAAGAAAATAGTAAGAACTGGCTATAAGAATATATGAGCATGATGGGGTTTGAGATTTCAGTAGTTGGTTATGGCCACAATTATTGATAATTTTTGATCTCTAAAGAAAGATCAAAAGATTACTAGTACCCCCCTCCCACCTCCCCAAAGGTTAGGATTGGGCAAAGTGATCTTTCTTAAAGAAGTTGGGTAAAATGCATATTCCAATGAATTTCATAGCAAATTCATCATGGAATATGTTATAAGAAATAGATGGAAAATATAGCTTCCGATTGTTTTATGCATGAGGAAATGCACCTAAAGAAAATGAGGTATTTCAGGCATTGGTGAATTCTGAATTTGATACAAACTCTGAGGAAAGATTTAGACATGTTAGTGCTATTAGTATATTCAGCAGGTGTCAAGAATAAATAGGCTATTGGATTAAAGAGAATAATAGTATTTAATGATAATTGTGATAACACCCTTCTACAGAGCAATGATTGTATCTTAAAGTAATTTTCTCAGCAAGAAAAAGTTATCACTGGGGTTGACCTCAGTGGAGCTGGAAACGCAGGTCAGAGAACAGGAAATGCCTATGGTGTTTGTTTTCATTTAATCATGGACATGAACATTAAGTTAATTTAGAAAGCAAAGGGAAAGTTTTGACAATGGTAGAAGAGCAGGGCTTTGTACCTTCTGAAACAATTACAAAAATGATGAGAACTCTAAAAAGGGAAGAATACCAGAGAAACAGAAATATTTGAGAGATTATTTATACTGAGCTTAACCAGAACCTTAATATGTTGATAAGGTACAATCTCCAACAGTGGAATTTTCCTGAGCTACTTTCTTTAAAAAACGCAAGTAGAATTTAACTTGGAGGACAATAGTGTATGCCAGATCTACCAAGGTTACACATTACAGAATAATTTTCTTTAAATGGCTAATAACTGGGTTTTGACATAAGGAAATTCCTTACTTCTTATTTCCATTTACTGCTCTTTTTCTAAACACATAACTACTGTGTGGTGTAATACAGTAGACTTTCTATTAACCGAAACTCAAACAACTTATTTTTGCCTGTTGCTTGAGAGTGCCGGGTAATGGAGAATCTACTTACGGTATATTTATCCAGCATCTACCAATCCCCATAGGTACCAGTTAACTGAGAGTCTACTGTATAATGATAGATAATAGGTGTTCAGTGACTCCCAGTGGATGTTCTTTATACTCTTTTCCTAGGCACATGTGTACCCACTACAAAGAGCCACCTCTTCTGCAAATATTCTTGTCAGAGGGTTCTTATCTGAAAGATGACTTCACTGGGAAGTAATATCAATGTGTGATGAACCACACTCACCAGTTTCCAGCACTCCAATGCTACCTGTCCTCTATTTCAAATATTGCCTACACATGGGGAAAAAATGTTACCACATGTCAATGATTATATGAACTGTTGAACCATTGGAAAAGTTGTGGTCATCAGTTGCAACCATAAATATTGAAGGTTGAAAGAGAAATGCCCAACCTAATACCTGTAGCCATGAATGAAGTCATGGAACATCTACGGATATGGGTGCAAGCTAAGAGAGAATTATAAAGCAAAAGGGTTTAACAATTCCATAGCAGAGGTTAACATGCTACCTAAACCTAGTGACTATACTACTATGACTTTTTGATATGTAAACTTTGTGTCTTCAATAAATACATATATATTTTTTTAAGATTTATTTTATTGTCTGAGAGAAGAAAAGAGAGACAGAGACAGAGAGAGAGACAGAGAGGGACAGAGAGAAAGGAAGAGGACCCAGAACAGTCTCCATAGTTGTACATCATTAGTTGTGACATGGTTTTATTCCACACAGGTGGACGTGGGGCTGCTCAGGGTGGGAACCAAACTGAGGGCCTCCTGCATGGGAGGCGAGCACATAAGCTGCCATCCCAGTCGTTACTGGTTGTGCCACAGTTTGCATGGACTAGGACTGGGACTGAATCTCTGGACTTCATGGTTGCAAGGCAAGTGTTCAACCATTTGAGCTATCCTGGTACCCCCAATATTTTCTTATTAAGATCTTACTCCTGCATGAAGATAGAAGAAGGATGATGGAGTATGATGCTGATAATATTTCTGTTTGTGTGATACCCAAAGAAACTCAGTCATACCCTAAGCAACTCAAACTTCTAAAGTTTATATTCTAAATAGTCTATTCTAGCAACTGAACAGAGGATAAATGAAAGGGGGTGCAATAGAGGAAGGACAATTAGAAAGGAAAATATCTCAGTAGACTATGTCAAAGACAAGAAAGGCCCAGATTAGTAACAAGTGTGTAAGAAAGGAGAAAAAGGTAATTTTTTTTTTTTAAATTCAGGAATTAAATCCAACATTAAATGATTCCTTGGATGATGGGAAACTGGGTGAGAAAAATGAAAACATCAACAATAATCCCTGGGTGTTTCAGAGACAGTATCACTTGGGGTTAGTAAATGGGTAACAAAATAAATATACAACAGAGACTATAAAAACAAAAATTAAACAAATTGCGACTCCATCAATCTGCATGTTAGCCCTATTGCTTAGTCTTTATCTCAGTGGGGAAAAAATCAAAGATGTAGCAGGAATAAAATGGGAGTGACATGAAAAAGGTGTTAGTTCAGAATGGGGTGATACACACATCTTCAGGAAACTCAAAGAGAATATTATTTTGATGCTATGTATTTCACTCACTATAGAGGCCAAGACATCATGTGATTGAATAAAGCTGCACTGACCATAAATTTAAATAATGACAATACTAATATACTCCACCTAGTGTTTTGCTTGATGTGATAGTATTCTGAGCCACTCTTCTTTAAGGGATGTTCAGTGGAGTCACATAAGAAGTATTATCCTTTGGTTTCATGAGGGATTCTTTTTAGCTTACATTTCGAGCAGGAAGATATTCTTACAGCTCAAGGAGCCTAAATCCTTTCCTCATGTCATGCACAGAGAGGATGCTAGTCTTCAGGGCAGCCTGCTCGGGACCACAGAAGACAGGCATCAGAGTGGTCTCTGACCCAGAGTGCTCACATTAGACAGAGGTGGTGCGGTGTCGCACAACCGATCCAAGCTTCACAAGCCATGGCCCAGAGGTATGACTCAGTCAATCTGGTCTAGATAAAATCATGTGGGACACACCAAAGATGATCCAACTGGACCAGAGCACAAATTATTCCTTAGTGACATGGTTCGAGTCATCAATGTTTTCAGGACTCACTCTGTCTTCTATACCATTCACTATTTTTTTTTTAATTTTTTTTTTAAGATTTATTTTTATTGTTTTTTCTTTTAATTGTTTATTGTTTTTGACAGAGAGAGGGAGATACAGAGACAGAGAGAGAACTGATCTGGGGGAACTCCCCAGTTCAGCACATGGGTCCGCACGGGCCGGGGCCGGGATTCGATCCCTGGTACCCGGCGCTGCAAAGTGAGTGCTTAACCCACTGAGCCATCCTGGCTTCCCCATCATTCACTATTTTTTAAGTGTGCACAGAGATTTGAACATATTTTTTATTTCAGAGTGTGGATTCAGTCATTCTTGATCATCTTTTTTCATTCTGTGAAGATTGAACTTAAAACACACTTGGAAATCAATCAACCAACCAACACTCCCAGGAATTCCCAGAGGCAAGAATATGTAGTGGAGTTGAGGGATTGACATTTAGAGTTGGAAACATGAGATAAAAAGTCCTCTTTAATAAATTCTTTCTGAATAAGTAGAATTGTGCTTGGGTGAGCTAAATAATCTTATAAGTACTGTACCTTGAAGGTCTGACACAGTGTTTAGAGCTGTCTGAATTCACCTATTCATTTCATAAGCATTCATCAAGTGCTTATTATGTTGAACACTATGGAAGATTTAGTAACTGTGAAGCTGAAAATAATAAAACTAGTTAGGCTGTTGCCATAACTAGGAGAAAACATATGCGTTCTGATCTAAGGTAGAGGTAGTGGTGTTAGATGGGAGGAGACAGAGATAAGAGAAATTTAGACACAGTCAGTAGTTTGTAGGTAAACATAGCAGTGTAGTAAAGGACAAATCAATTACCATACACAAGAGTAAATGATTAAGTTGGATAGATCCTAACTTGTGACAAATAACAGTCCTGTTCATTCCATGGTGAGACCTGAGCAGATAACCACCCAACCTCTAGATCAACAATGAGAATTTCTTCAGCCAAATACCTGGGTTTATGTGGCGGTCAAAAGAGTTAGTTCTGTAAGTCTCATCCCAATTCTATCCTGGACATAAAATGAGTAAGACTGCTAGGCTATAGAGATGATTATCTGCAAAATGATAGAAACCTAATTTTCTAATAATTTTTAAAGAATTTAAGACAAAACCAGTATAAAATATAGTAAAGGCAGTGATACCTAAATACATGTGTATTATATACACAATAATTTTCTCTTTGTAAAATATATGATTAATTGAGTTGGAAGACAGAAACTGCCTACCATTTGCTTCAATACTCTGTATATACATGTGTGTTTGTGTGTGTGTGTTTTGAGACAGAGAAGAAACATTGTAACATTTAAGATCAAGAATCTGATTCAGTAACTAAAAGTAAGGATTAAATTTAATTCAAAGTCCAAGAATAGTCCAGTGAAAGCAGTGCAATTACCAAGTTGTCTCAGACATTCTTTACGGATATCCATTTTTTCTGGGTCAAAGCCAACCTCACTTGGTACAAATCCAACATTTGCAATTTTAAATAAATGAAACAAAATAGATAAATTAGGTTGCATTTATTTTTTTTCTTAAAAAATTAGCCCCGGAATTCCCTTAGTTAATTTGAAATATAATGCCATTTATAATATGCATCTTTCCAGAATACATATATTGTGCCTCATATATTTCCAAAATTAGACTTTTCCTCTTGCTTATCCAAAACTTTAGAAAGAAAAATTTACAATAAAATAACTTACTACAGAAATGCTTTAAAAGGGATGCCAGGATAACTCAACAGGTTGGGCTCTTGCCTTGCAGCAGTGAGGTCCAGGGATTCAGTCCCTGCCCCGGCCCATGCGGACCCATATGCTGAACTGGGGAGTGCTTTCCACGTGGGAGGCTCCAATTCAGTTCCCACCCCATTTGGCCCCACATCCAACTGTGTAGAATAAAACTATGCCAGAACTAAAGATGTGCAGTTATGGAGACTACTCTTGATCCTCCCCCTTCCCTCTGTCTCTCTCTTTCTCTCTCTCTCTCTCTCTCTCTCTCTCTCTCTTTCTCTCTCTATCAAACAATAAAATAAATCTTAAAAAAAATAAATAAATAAAAAGAAATGTTTTAAAAATGTCAAGGGGCTAGTTTGAGGTTATTACAAATTTATACCACTTCAATTCTTATGTCATAGAGTTTCTAACAATGATTATAAATCTTTGGTTAGCATGCAAAGATAAATTTATATTTACTAAATTATTCTTACTAAGACAAGTGTCACAATAATTAGTAGGGTTTCAAACAATGAATTACAAGTTCCTTAGTGTGAAAAATAAGTGTGTATTTATTTACTGGACAATTCTTTATGAGGCAAGCATTGAAACAAACAAGATTTACAGGTTAAAGTTTAATTGGTCAGAAAATTCACATTACCAAACATTTAAAACCTGAATGTTGTGGTTAAAAGAGCTTTTATTGCATACAGTCTGCGTATTTTAGCTTTTAAATCCTGTT
This sequence comes from Craseonycteris thonglongyai, assembly GCA_004027555.1. Lineage (NCBI taxonomy): Eukaryota > Metazoa > Chordata > Mammalia > Chiroptera > Craseonycteridae > Craseonycteris > Craseonycteris thonglongyai. The sequence continues at coordinate 29,424 of PVKE010011912.1, read as the reverse complement.
TTACAAAATGTGAAATAGTTCCTTAGTAAATGTGTAGGTATTGTATGAAAGATCTATTGTAAAAAGAGACTGTTATGCAAATTATCTATCAATCAGAATTCTTTTATGAGTAATTTGTCTTCTTCTTTGTAAATTATATCAGGAAATAGTATTTTAAAAGAATATTAGATATACTTCTATCCATTTTTTGAAATTTGGGTTAAAAATGTTTTGTGAGATACCGCTGCTGAAGAAAAAGCCACTTTGAAATAATATTACTGTTCCGAAATTCAATTTCTGAGTGTCACTTTGAATACTTAAAGACAAAAAGACAGGTAATTTAAAATCCTTTAGTTACATGTTTTCTAGTATATTAAGTTGAACAATATTATAATGTTAGTGGATATAGGACTTAAAACAGTTATTAAAGACAATATAAAAAGATCCTCTTGGGAAAAAATTTCTAACTTGGCAGTTACCAGTAAATGGTCTGTGAAATAAGTGAACCAAGTTATTTGACATTTTAATGTTAGGGCATTTTCAAATTTAAAAAATACTTTTTATAAGATAATTTATTGAATGAATCTTTTGGTTGGTTATCTTTTAGGGAAGACTAAGATCAACGAATACTCTGAAGAAAAAGTAGGGAGAAAAGCTTATGTGTCAGATCTTTAGGCTACTCTGTGTGAGGAAGTGGCCAGAGACAGGAATGGTACAAGATTGTGTGTGTGTGTGTGTGTGTGTGTGTGTGTGTGTGTGCGTGTGCATGTGTGAGCGCACGCGCGTATGCACGCACATATTCAATCCTGATTGTCTTCTGTATCTTGCTGAAGCTGCGATAACATCTAAGTTATTGATATTATATAAATTTTTCAACTCACCTCTATTGAGAGCAAATGGTTTAGCTCTTCTGGGCCTTATGCATGATACCCAATTGAAATACTAATTTTATGACAAAGTAACTAAAAGCTCCTACTCTGAGGTCATAATTGCTGAGTTGGAACCTGGCTTTGCCATTAACTAGTTGCAAATCTTTAGGGAAGTTATTAATACTTAACCTCTCTAAGCCTTGGGAATGATAATAGCACTGATTTCATGGGGTGTTGCAAATATTAAATGCACAGAAGGTTCTCAAAGTGGTGACCGCCTAGTGTACAATACATGTGCAATAAGTGTCAGCCATCACCATTATTATTAATTAAGAAGTTTTAAAAAAAGTAACATAATTTATTTGCTATGGTGATCTTTTTTGGGGTATGCTATAAGAATAATCTGTTATCTCTGGATCCTGAATTCAAAATACTTAGTTCTCAGAAAAAAATCTTGGGCTCTTTCAGATTACTATGATTTTTTTAAAGATAATAAATGTAAAGCATGTCACATAGTGCCATATACTCAGTAAATGGTAGGCAGGGCTATAGCTACCATTATGACTATGATTTCATAAATTCATTTCTTGTTAATTTTAACTTGATAAATGGATGCTTGAGGCTAATAAGCAGAAGTTACCCATGGCTGTTTGGGGCAACATCTGGAGAAGGCTGTTCGTGGTTAGTATATACTCTTCTTAAAATTCCTTTTCTCCTCACATATATGACTTTATACATACCTTGGACTATATGCATACTCAAATATATACAAATATGATAACATTATATCTATATCTTTTTTTCAATATTATATCTAAGATGTTTCTTCTAATAAATGCTTTTTGCTAATTATACCCCAAATTCTCACTTGAGACAAGTGATATGAATGCGGAGTTGTTGGGAAGATTTGTTGTCCGTCTATTCCTTCAGACACTCACTTGTCATTGTTTGTTGAAGCCAGACCATAGAATAGTGGAGGTTCAGACCAAATTTCCATGGTAGTCTGTTTTCCCACCTTAAATTAAATGTTTTTCCTGAGATGCCTTTTGGTATAATAATGTTAGTTTTTGGTGCTGAGAAATTATAAGAAGTAGCCATTTCAAATTCAATGTACATATTTGGAGATTATTTATTCATTTAGATTTTTATATATACCCACCAATGTATATGGATACTAGTATATATGCACACTCTCATTTGGAGCTCTATAATAAAAAATTCTATATAAGAAACTTATTTTAGAGCTATGAAGTAGAAAGAATTAAGGTTCTCTCCCAGAGTTGATATTTATAGTCTTTATAATGTAATTTTTACTTCGGCCATCAAGAAACAAATTATGTTGGTAACCACAGGGATGCCATGGCAATGAAGGTTCTTGTCTCCATGTAGGAGGCCCTTGGTTCAGTTCCCACCCCACGCGGCCCCACACCCACCTGTGTGGAATGAAACTATGTCACAACTAATGATGTACAACTATGGAGACTGTTCTGGGCCCTCCCCTCTTCTCTCTCTCTCTCTCTCTCTCTCTCTGTCTCTCTGTCTCTCTCTTTATGACCTTCTCTCACAAATATAAAAATAAATAAATAAAATTTTAAAAGAAAATTTTGTGGCCAGCTTATTTATGTTGTGTTGTATTCTGGTGATTTTTTGGTTTTTTTTTTTGCCTATTTTTATTTCTTGATGGCTGACACTTTATTTTAAGTCATATATTATCCTTTCATAGTATGTGCTTTTGTTGGTTTGTTAAGCTACCTCAGTTCTTTAGTTGAAAAATGCAGGAGACATAGATGAAGACATAGGTATAGGTATAGATATAGTTATAGACCTAGGCTTTCTCTTGGTAAACATAGCACAAAATTGCTTGTCCTTCAGGGAATTGAAGCAGTCTTAGCACTATGTTTTCAACATGGCTAATTGTAAAGTATAATTAAACATTTAAGGAACTTTGAGAGGTAATTGTTGAAAATCTACCTTAAAGGTCATCAGGCAGCGAAACATTTAGCTTTTCACACATTTTCATGTGCATTCCCCTGAAACAAAAACATCCTCAGGATATTGCTTTGGCTTTTTGCTTTTTGATGAGCTGCTAAACAGTAAACCTTTGAAAGGATTTGTTGGGAAACGAGTCTGTCTGCTAGGTAAACCCAGAGTAGCTCTCAAAAGAATGGTATGGCAATGATTCTCAGGTTGTGTTGTGTTTCTCTTGGGAGCAATTTTTCAGACCTATGAAAAGCAATAACTTTTTAACCAAATGAATTTTGACAAACTTGTCTAAAAATTAGTAAAAACTTTTAGTAAAATGAGCTAAGCCTAGGAGAGTGAAATATAGGAGCCCCACTTTGGGTACAATAAACCTTCATTCTATCAAGATAAAAGTTGATGTGATGAGCAATGAAACACTGAAGCATGAGGCCCTAAATATAATCTCCAAATTCATAGTACATGGTTGCATACTTTTCATAGAGATGTATATATATGTGTGTATATGTTAATATACAATATATATATATACACACACACACACATATACATATATATATGCATACATACACACATTTCCCATTCCTCTTCTATTATTCTCTCTTTATATATATATAAATTAAGTCAAAGTAACACAATTAAAAATCTTTCAAGCAATGCTTTGTCATCTTATAATTACAGCTGAAGAGTTTGAAGAACTATGAGGGCTTATGTTGGGATGCTATTTCACTGCCATCCGTTTCAATAAATAAAGCTGTAAAAACTTCACTCATGAACTCATGCAGAGAAATGTTAACTCTCAACATTACTTTGCCCAGTTGATTTTTCTGCTACATTTTGGTTTTGTAGTCAACATTCATTGATTCAAGATCATGACTGGTTATGTGTCTAACTAACACTGTTCAAAATATAATGAAAGGACATTTGAAGACACACCCTGCAAATGATTCAGCCCAATTCCAGCCAGGCCACTTTGGCTGTGTAACTATTTTGTTAGCACCACTGACTGTTTTCTGCAATAAAATTGTTACTTCAAATAGTAACGATAGAATAGGACTGGTGTCTTAACTGATATATTTATAAAATATATAGTATTAACTGAAGATAAGGGTCTGGCCACATTCTACCCCTTTTTTTCTGCTTGAAATATTTTAAACCATGTATGTTGAGTATATTAAGTAATAAATTCTCATACATTTCCCTCAAATGTGTTTTACATTTATTTTGTCAAACTTCAAGAAAAATCTCTGTTGAGGTTTACAGGTATACTTAATTGGTCTGGATATCTGAGTACTTTCTCAACCATTTAACATTTCCTATTTGATTTATTGAAGGATTTGTTTCTTCCCTTTTCCTCAAAACTTAACCTTTCAAATTTTATCGAGACCTCAGAAGCCCACCCAATGATCAGTCTATAGTAAGTTATGGAATTTGTGAACCTTACTGTATGTATACATTAGGAGTAGGAGTCTTGCTTTTAACCTTCAATCTTAGATGAAAGCATCACTCACTGTGACAAATGGTTGGTGAGCCCTTTATATACCATATGATAAAGTGGATATAATACTTGCATTCTTAAAAGCCTTATACCTAAATTTATATTTTTATTCTCACAGCATATCTACAGGGCAGGTATTTTATCTTGGAGGGGTGGTGGGGGGAAGGTGAGGAAAATGCAGAGCACAGGTTTTGTTCAGGTAATAAAACTGTAATAAAACGAGTATAGAACTTTTAGTCTTGATTCGTAGTCCTATTCATTTAATTTCTTTGTGAAACAGAATAAATTAATAAGAAAATAAAATTTGTCTTGATTGATGATATATCATTATCTTTTTAATTCTCACAAAAATGTGTTTGAGAAATTGATTTTTTTTTTTAACCTGGAGATGAAGTGGGTCCATTTAAGAAAGTTGGTAGTCAGTAACATGCATATGACAATGTTTTGAATACTTTCTCTTTTCTCAGTTGGAGTAAGAAAGACATTTACTTCAGTAAGACAAAACCTGTCAGTTATGCTAAAATAGAATGTTAAAATATGCCCCATTTGTATGTCCTAATAGTCGGGAAGAACATTATGTGCTATTATAGAATGTAAGTATTCTGTGATGCAGTCGGTTGAGGTACTCCATAGGTACTTAGGAATGGGTACTTCCATTTCTAAGAGGTCCTACTTCATTCATGTAGTAGAGAAGGGAAAGTATCCAGAATAAGAAGATGACCCCAAACAGAAAACAACAGCAGCAACAACATGATTACCATTGAGATGCTGGCAGCTAAAAAGTCCTCCATAAAGAAAAATAAACTTACATATTTTTGCTCTGGAGAATAACAAGAAATGAATTTGATGCACTGACTAAGCACTTGAAAGCATGAGCAATTTGTAATGTTAGACAAAAAATAACCTTTCAGTATTGGATGTACCAAATAAACTGCCTGATACTGCTGACATAACACCTATTATTGTGCTTTCTTTAGTTTTGTGGATGCAATAAACTCTCCTGGATAATGAACATTTTGTAATTCAAAGAATGACTCATGGAAAATATAGTGTTCATTTTCTGAAGTGCTTTACAATTAAGGTTAGAGATGTCTTGCTGTGTTGAAACGGATTTAATTTGAATGGCAATCCAAAAGCTACAATAAACTTTAAAAATGTACAAGTATGTTTTGCTTCTTTCATCTATTTGGGAAAACAGAAGCAAACAAATATAATAATGTTCCTGGGACTCATTGCACAGTGATCTCTTATTACATAAACAAGCATTATATAAAACAGAGTGATGACTATCACATCTATTTATGGAACAAATAAACATAAAAAAAGAGAGCTAGTTTTAAAAAGAAATGAAATGGCATCCAATAAAGCTTTATAAGTGAGGTTTATTCTGTCCAAACATTTTTGAATGTTTATTTACCTTAATTTTTATTGAACATATAGGCCAACATCAGGAGTTTTAAAAAGCATACACTAAAGCTATGCTAAAAGATTCACCAAGTGATTCTTTGAAGACAAGTCTAAACCAATACAGTTAAGGTAGAATTATATTTATACTTGTCATCTGTACTCTGCTTTTCTCTGATCTCAATTATTGTGTTGAAAGGCTTAGGCCAATTAGCTACCACCAGTAGGTTTCCCATTTCATTTCTTCTTGAGGATTTAATTAGATCCAACTCTGAAGAGCATGGTGACCTTTCGATCACTCCAGCAAAGCAGCAGTTGCATAAAATAATTTCTCAACAGCAAGAACTGCCTTTCTTTGGGATTTTAGGATGTATGAACAACTTTTCAAAGGCCTATTCATTGCAATGGTTTACTTTGAATGTATTCCCAGAAAAATAGAATTTTTTTGAGCTTTGAAGATTAAATTAAAAAGTTTATGTAGAAAACATAACTTAATCTTTATAATGTCCCCCTGTGGGAGATGGTTAACTCTAAGTCACTCTGAATTTAATTAGAGCAGTTCCTCGTAACACTATATACCTTTCTTAAAGTTTTCAGCACACATACTTTAAGATATGTTCAAATGTTTACATACAAAGGTTGAAATACAAATGTAAATGGGGAGCACTACAATAGGTAGGTTTTAAAGTACTCCCTTTCCAGAATGAAATTCCATGGCCCAATAACTAGTTTATATTTACTGTGAACAATTATTTTTACTGTAATCTACTTTTGCCAAAGTTGCAACATCCAGCTCCAATAAGTAAATGCCCAAAACTGAAAGATACAGAAAAAACTAGAATGTCCATTTTTCTCTAGGCAACTTAGAAATGAATATACTTTCTCTCCTTTTAACTTCTGAAAAAGAACAAATAATCTTATATAATTGCACTGATTGTTGTTTCACTAACACTCAGTTAAAAAATTTGTTACAGTATCATTTCCCCATTCTAGTGTAATTTCTGGATACAGAATGTTTCCATTGTTTTTACTCCTTCTTAAAACATGCTTTTATAATCTAGTCTACATAGATGTCATTCTACCATGTTAACTAAGAGGAGCCACTCATTGGCCTTGTTTTATAACAAGTTATATAGGCACATACTGGAAGATATTCAACAGCTGGTTCAGAAGCCGATAGTTTATAAGTGTGCAAATATCTGAGACTTGGGAATGAAAGGTACTATTATGTTCTTACCATGAATGTACGATGACTGTACATACTGTGGTAAACCAGGCCTGAAAGGATCTATTAAGATAACATTATGCGTTCTTTGGGTTTTGAGGTTCTGAAACTCATCCATCATTCAGTTGCCAATTGACTTCTATAAATACCACAAGCCTGACTCTGAGGCAGCGTTGTTTCATTTCTCTGCCCCTCTCTTTCCCTCTTCCTATTTCACCATTTTTTATCTAACCTCTGTAGCCAATCATGACTTGGTTATTATCAGTTGAAAATAGGGTTGAAATGTTTATACACAATCAGTTTACAATGAATTAGGAATGACTTTATGAGGCTACTTGATCCTTGCTGGTAAGAGAAATCCTGAGTGATGTCTGATGGCTCTTTTTTATCTCCTTCCATGGTGATCTGTGACAAAACAATCATAAATGAAGACAGACTTTGCAATGGATTATGGGACTCAAGACTGATGTGAAGTACAGTTAGAGACAACAAAAGGCTTTCTTCTGAAAGGATGTTCATATTATTTTTAAATGCTGCTTGGTCTTTCTATTGTTTTCAGCAACATTTTATGTAATCAAGTAAATCAAGTGAAGAGATCTAAGGGCAGGACCACAGACTCATACCTGTTTTATCTAACACCTTGCTAAGCATTTTCTTTCTTTTTTTTTAGAAGATAATTTTTTTTTTAAGATTTATTTTTATTGTTTTTGACAGAGGGAGAGAGAGAGATACAGAGGCAGAGACAGAGAGAAGGGGGAGGGTCCAGAACAGTCTCCATAGTTGCACATCATTGGTTTTTCCACATAGTTTCATTCCACAGGTGGGCGCGGGGCTGCACAGGGCAGGAACTGGGTCGGGGTCTCACCCCGGTAAGCATTTTCTTAAACTGTAAGTCTTGGGAACATTTTTCCCACTGGATAGAAGCCTAAATAATAATCAGCTCAACATATCACTATGATGGCATAAAAAATCATGGTGCATTGAGAAAAATGAAAAAGAGTAGAGAGCCATCTATTAAGTTAGACTGGGTAGGACCAGGAGAGTAAATACAAGCAGCTTGGATTACAATCACACACTGCTATTTGACATCTATTTCTTTTGCTTTTGTTTTTCACATTCCTCCCCATTTCTTCTCTCCCTTTCTATTTTCCTCCATCTCTTTAGCCCCTTCAAACTTTTATTAAAAATTGTATTTATTAGTCTTGTACTAATGAGAAAAAAATAATAGGCCCTGCCCTTACAGGCTTTAGGTCTAATGGAAAAGAAACATTAATCAAATAATCACTTGACTCAGTGTATGATTGCAAAGCAAGATAAATGCTCTGAATGAAAGAGACATAGCTCTATAAGAGGGCTAAACAGAAAACCTACCACTGACCATTTGGAATGTTTGACATTTGCAGTCAGGAAAGCTTGGATGTGGAGTAGCATCTCAGCTGGAATATGAAGAATGTGGAGTTAACTATTTTAATACATGAAAAACAGTTGGAGGAAGAAGTAGCACTTGCAAAGGCCCCATGTGAGAGGTTTGTATGAACTTGTGTAGCAAAAAAGCAGAGTAAAATGGCAGGAATTTAAAACGAGATTAGATAAGGTAAAACCTCAACGTTATCACCTCATGTTAGTTCTTAAAAACAAAACAAAACAAAACAAATGTTGGTGAGGATGCAGAAAAATTGGAACTCCTGTTCAGTGAATGTAGACTGATGCAGGCACTTTGGAAAACAATATGGGACTTCCTCAAAAATTAAAATTAGAACTACCATGTGATCCAACAACCTCACTTCCAAGAATATGAGGTCCCTCCGGAAAAAATCCAGCCATTGTCAATCTAACAAGAACCTGGCAGCCAAGGACAGTGAAGTAAAATATGCATGCATAAACAATGACAACTTCACTGAACTAGTCAGTGGGGGCCCTAGGTGACATTGAGTGAAAATGTGTACTGAGTAGCAATGACATTTAAAATGACTGGGCAAGTAGAGCTATGAATCCGCTTCAAATTTTGCTTTAAGCTTGAACATTCCTCTGCAGAATCTATTTAGATGATTCATAAGGTTTGGGGGAATAATGCAATGAGTGCTGTGGAAATAAAGGTGTGGCACAAACACTTCAAATCTGTTGAAAGTTATTCATATTCTGGAAGACCTGCAACAAGCAGACTATTGGAGAATGTGGAATGTGTATGGGTTGCAATCAATAAAGATCAGCAATTGACAGTGCATGAACTAGAAACTGCTCTGGGAATTCCCAAAACCACTGTGTTCAAGATTTTGATGCAGGATCTTTGATAAATGCCTCTACTTTTCATATTACCTGGTTGAATACTTTCAGGACAGACCTTGTATATATAAAAGAATTGAAATCAGGATCTCAAAGAGGTATCTGCACCCCCATGCTTACTGCAGCATTATTCACAACAGCCACAATATGCAAATAAATGTCCATTGATCAATGGATAAAGAAAATGTGGTATTATATGCTATGGAATATTATTCCACCTTAAAAAAGAAAGAAATCTTACCATTTGCAGCAACATAGATGAAACTAGAGGACATTATACTAAGTGAAAGAAGCCAGACACAGGACAGATATTGCATAATTTCTCTTACACGAGGTATCTAATGTAGTCAAATTCAGAGAAGTAGAGAAAACAATGGGGTTAGCAGGGGCTGGGGTGGGGGACAAATGGGGAGATGTTGCTCAATGGGTATAAAACTTCTGTTATACAAGATGAATATGTTTTAGAGATCTAATGTGCAACATAATGCCTATGGTTAACAATAGGCTATTGTGTGCTTTAAAATATGTTAAGAGGACAGAGCTCATGTTCAGCGTTCTTACCACAAAACAAAGCAGAACAGAACTAAGCAAAATACAACAAAACAAAACAACAAATAATGTTTTTGAGGTGATGAATATATTTAATGTCTTGACTCTGATGATGATGTCACAGGTTTATACAAAGATCCAAACTCAATAAAATGTATACCGTACATTAAATATGTGCAGTTTTTATATCAATTAAACCTCAGTATAGCTAAATAAATAAAGAAATAAAATGAGGTTGGATAAATAAGGGGAGGGCAGATCACATAGGGTATACTGGGTCAAGAAACTACTAAAGGGTTTCGAACTAGAGAATGAGAAGACCCTATTTTCATTTTTAAAGGGCCACTAATATTATGACATGAATAATGGACTAGTGGGAAACAAGAATAGATGCAGAGAGAATAAAGTACGAGGTTATTTCAGAGTCTAGGCAGAAAATGGTGAACTTCTAGTTCAGATTCTTAGGACTAAATTAGAGAAATAAAGGTATCAAAGTTTCCTTTGGTCTATTTCCATTCAGGAAATGTTTACGGTATACAGATATGGCTTCCCTTCTAGGCATCAATCAGAAATCATAGCTGAGAGAATGACTTGCAAAGTTATTCTCAACATTTCAGTTTCAGTGCCCATCATGCACAGGTCACTTTCCAATTAATGTCACCCAGTCACCTGCTTAGGGAAGCACAGGAAGACAAATTCTTTAATAGTGATTATCAGAGTTGACTAGATTAGCCACATGAGTCAAGGCAGCTCTTTTGAACAGGCTGATTCTTGAAGTGGTATGGAGAGAGGCCTGGTATGTGAGTGGAGAATTTGATGCCCAAGATACGACACTCCCAGTACATTTTACTTTGAACAGCGATTCTTAGCGGGAGCAATTTGATTTCCCAGGGGACGTTTTCAATGTCTGGAGACATTCTTGTTTGTCTCAGGCTGGGAGGTGAGAGCTACTGATAGCTGGTATGTAGAGGACAAAGATACTACTAACCACCCTGCAATGCACAGGATGGCTCCACAGCAAAGAATTTTCTGACTCAAAACATTAATAGTACTGAGGTTGAGAAACTGATTTTCAAGAACAGAATTGATGGAGATGTTCATGTATCACAAATGTGGCAGACAATATGACAATTCTTAGTTTAGTAATGAAAACGACATAAGAAATGTGATGTTTAAGAAGAGCAATCTAGACTTTGTCTAACAGTATAGCTTTTTTGTAGTACCTTGGATATTTATTCAGCCAATATTTACTAAGCATCAAACAAAACTCAAATTTCTTGTTAGGAAAGGAGATACTTGTAATACCCAAGATGTTTTTGCAGACCTACATTAATCTCCAACACTGTTTTGAATGTATTTTATAAGACTTTTTTTTGTAGAAATTAAATTTGTGCTTTCCCAGAATTGACATGCAACTTGATTCTTTTACTAGCTAATAAAATTTGTTCTCTTCTTCAGGCATTTTCCTTGTTACAAAGCTGAAGAAACACATAATGTATAACAAAGTGAGTTTATGGTCTAAACATTAAATAAATTTCATTTAAATTCTGCTTCTAAATAATTTCTTTTATACTTACATATTAAATATTTTCTTTTTGCTCCTCCTTCCCGCTCCCCCAAAATACTCTTCGCTCTTCTCTACCTCTGCCTGGGTGATTGATTCTTAGACTATGTCAACAGATGCACTTAATCTCTGGCTTTGACCTGGATTGGAGAGCAAAGTCATGTGAGGGTCTTATTCTCCCAGCCTTTCCTGAGAAGTCACCACAGCTTGGTGGTGTCCCCTACAGCTCATACTAGACAACCCTTTGCACAGCTCTCCCTGTTCCCACTCAATTCTTTGAGCCTAAAGTTGGAAGCGGAACCCCTGGACACTATAATATCTCTGGAATTTTCGCCATACCATGGCCATACCATTGAGACATAGTCTCATTCCTAAACCCTCAATGTAGTATCTAAATATAATTGTGTTATTTTTTTGCTGAGAACCTGGTTAATACAACTCACATTGTTATGGTTTGAATGTTCATAAAGATATTTGAGGACTTTATTAAAAGACATGCTTGCCATTGATACTGAAATGATATGTATTGTATGTCCATGTAAATTAGATTGAATCCACAGATGTAGCATTTCATACATAAGACTAAATAAAATCAAAGGATAGGCCAGAAGAAAACTTTATAATTTCTTAGACAATTCCAGATTTCAGCATATCATTTGTATAGCTCTCTTAGAACAAATTGGGAGGATCAGGAAGAATTAGAGTTCTTTCAGGAACTCCTTTGGTTCTATCAAGTCCTTTCTCTCATGACCCATAAGAGTCAGCCTATCTCCAAAAGCATACACTTATTGTCATTTAGTTCAACCATTAGCGTCTTTGGAGATGAAAATACCTCTTAGATATTTTATTACATAAGCATTTTGCCTAGACGTCTGTCTCAAGCTTTACTCTTTCTACTTCACAGGATGGCTTACTGAAAGCAGATGGTATTCGTAGTTGTGGGCAGCTGTGTGGGGCGAGCTGGGCACAGGCTCTGCGTCCAATTTGGTTTAAATCTCAGCTCAGCCACTTATTAGATCTGTGAGTACAAATAAACCCCATTCACCGTTCAGAGTCTTAGTTTCATGATCTGTGCAATAAAGTTAATATTCTTCTTCTTAAGCATTCCATAATAATTAAATGAGACAATATAAAATGCATAGGCCAGTGCTTGTCTGTAGAGGTTTTTATTTATTTATTTATTTTTAATTTATTTTTTAAAATTCATTCTAATTTCTTGTCTGGAAATGTAGTCAAAATGACCAAAGGAAAACACATACTATACAAGAAGCAATTTGACACACACATGCTATTTACAATCACTTCACAGAGACATGGTATGATATTGAGCTAAGTAGAAATAGTTGATGCAATGGGCTTGCTCCACTCCTCACTAGTAGTATCTCTTATCTTCTCATTCATTTTTATTTCAGTGGCATCCTATTCCCTTCCTGTAATCTTTCCAGGCCATACATCTCTGAGAAACTTTGCCCACTATGACATATATTTGCTGCTCAGTAAAATATAATGAATGTCATAAGTGAGGTATTAACCTTGCTTTACCTATGTCTTACCTTTCTTAGTATAGTCACAAAGGAATCTGCTTCTTATATCACAGTGCTTCTTGGAGCACTTTTATATAATTTCTTAATCAGTTTTATATTAACTCAGAAAATAAGATAAGTGTTTCCTGACAATATGAACATATACTTCAGATTCTACTACAATGCAGTACACACACACACACACACAGATATATCTATATCTGTCTAGATGTACATATATATCCATATATTTTGACTATTATTCTATTCTGAATTACCACTCAAAGAAATGAGTTAACTTTAGTATGCCACCTTCCTCATTAATCTTCCTCAATAACACTTATAGCCTTAGAAAAACACAAACTACACGTCATTCACATAGGATAAAAAGCAAGTTTAAAAGAAAATATCGGGGAAAGCTGGGATGGCTCAGCGGGTAAAGCGCTCACTTTACCCTGAGGACCGAGGATCGAATCCTGGCCCTGGCCCATGCGGACCCACATGCTGAGCTGGGGTGTGCCCCCAGTTCAGTTCTTGCTGGGACCTATGCGGGAGGCTCCCGGCCCAGTTCCTGCCCTGCGCAGCCCTGTGCCCACCTGTGGAGTGAAACTATATGGAAAACTAATGCTGTCAACTATGGAAACTGCTCCGGCCCTTCCCCCTTCTGTCTCTCTCTGTCTGTTTCTCTCTGTCAAAAATCAATAAAATAAATCTTTAAAAGAAAATATCATAAAATCAGTTTAGTAGTAGTGATAAGCAATAGGATTTCTTTGTTAAACCTTTAAATATTAAAGGAGCATTATTTTACTCATAGTTCTAAGTCCAAGATAGTCAGGATATTTAAATGGGCTTCATAGTTTCTACAGAAACCCCCCCCCCAAAAAAAGGACTTTTAAATTCACTCTTTTTAATCCTGAATGGCCAGATAAAAATCAGAACGCAAACCAATTCCCACCATGTCTGATGTGAGCTCCCATTTTGTGAGCCGGATGACTTAATGGAAGCCTGGGGTAGATCAACTTACCTCAGCACAAGGTGTCTCTGTCCCAGGATTTGTGTACCTGCATTAGTAGCAAGTCCAGTCATATATTACACACCTACTTTGGCTGTAACTGGAGACAGCTGGTGTACAATAGTGCTGAAAGAAGTGTACTTTTTCAGCCAGGGAACTTGTAACAGAACCTGCTTCGTCTAGCGTTGCCACACAAAGTACCCCCATTCCATCCTTCCTAAAAGTGCGGGAGTGACTGAAAGTGAAAAAGTAGAGCAGAATAGAGTGTGTATGTCTGAGGGAGTCTGGCCCCTCAACATTCCAAATGTGATGTAACCTAAATCGTGACTGTTGTTATTTTTAAAAACATTGGCAACTCGGAAGAAATTTAGGAGAAAAATACTGTATTTATGAATTTTTACTTGTTCTCCTCTAGAAGATCAGATGATTCAGAGACTCATACCTTACATTTTGGTATTTAATAAAATTCATCTTGAATTTTAAATCAATTCAGAGATTTAAATTCTGAATCTTGATCTACAAGAAAATAGAACAAGTGAGAGAGCATGTTACTATTGCCCCTTTTTACTGTTAAGGACTTTATAACAAAAGCCAATTGCAAAAATTCACAGAATAGTCCTAAGGATGGGTCGTCACAATGCTTTTTTGGTGACTCATTTGATTAACACTCGCTTCTGTGAAGGTTTGGATATTAAATATGAAAGAGCTCTAGACCTTCCATGCTTACACCTTTCTTGACAATTGCCATCCTGATTTCTTCATCACCAAGATCAGAAAGGGAGGAAGCAGGCAAACTGATAGCTCTTCTCTTAAGTAGTATTTCTGTATTATTTGTGGGTTTCAATTTTCCATGGTTCTCATTCCCATAGACATTAGACAGCGACTCTGTAATCTTTTACTGGGAAGTTTAATCTCTCTGCACTTAGCCATTTCTAAATTGGGGCTAACACCAATACCATGAGGATTAGCTGAGCATATTTGTAGGTACTTGACAATCAGTACATGGTTATCTTTTTTTTTTTCCTTTTTTTTTTTTTAATGTCACTTCAAAACTGAATCTCATCTCTTATGGAACTGTTTAAATGAACTCTTAACAATCAGCTGTTTATAAAAATGAAGGAGAAATACTTAGATGATTTGGAATGGTGGCTTTGGAAAAATAGTTTATTAAAGGACTCCCTATTCTCCTGCAAGAAAATGTCTTGCAACAAAGTGGAGAGAGAGAGAGAGAGAGAGAGAGAGAGAGAGAGAGAGAGAGAGAAAGGACGAGGTAGATTTTGCAAGAAGAAATAGAAAATTTATGAGAAGATACAAGTTTATAAAGATCCTGAGCTCATAGGCTTCCATAAAGCTATTCACTCTTCTATCTGCGTACCACCAAGCTGGTTGCTATTTTTAGTCAATTCCTTTATACAGGATGTTTGCAAGCCTGCTAGGATTTCCCAGGAATGCTTTGGGTGTTATTGAAAAGAAGTAGTCTTGCATTCCTTAGCACTTCAAGTATCAACATTCTTCAGAGCCTTCACTTCCAGAGATTATTCAGACTGCTTTACTAGTAGTTCTACCATTTATAGGAACATCATCAATTGTGTAAAGCCACTTGATTGCTGAAAGCACTAGTTAACTCTGGAAAAATAGGAGTTGTGCACTTGATGAAAAGCATTCTTCATCTGATGAACAGGTTCAGTTGCCGACATAGTTTCTTCATTTGTGAGGCCCTGGTTCAGTTGCCAATTGCTACAACCCTCAATCTGGCACATGGTGGCTCTCCATAATGTAGTTTACTTATAGTGTTGGTTTTCTCCACGGAGGAAGGGTCATAATGCATTTAGTTTTGAAGATCATGGTTAGCACTTCTGTATGGCTGTTCTTCAGAATAGAAAATTTTAAGACATCAATTTAATTTTCTTCAGACAGTTTGTGGATAATGGTAGTTTTCACCAATCCCTCTTCTTGCCCCATCCACATCACAGCCCAGTACTTAAAATGATCTGTAGTGTGTTAATGGCTGGAGGTCCACACTGGGGTGAAGCAGCCAGGGGTCTTGACTCTGCTTCTGGCTTTAAGCAAGTTGCCGAACACCTTAGGCCCTAGTTCCTTCATCCAAGGTTCCTTCTAGCTCTTACATCTTAAATTCATAACAATGGATCATGCAATTAAGTCCCAGGAATGAATCATATTTTGGTGATTTTTAAAAATTTTTCTGGAACCTGTCGTAAGCAAAATAATAATATTTCTGCTGCTTTTCTTCTTGTTTCATTACTTATAATTAATGACAGCTATTGACCCCCTTGCCTCTATAAAATGTAGTTGATTATGTTTAACTCTCCATTTTTCTTCAGAAAATCTTTTTATTTTACATATTTTACAGACTTTTTATATTTCTTTTTTTATAAATATTTATTTTATTGTTTTTGAGGTGAGAGAGAAGAGGGGAGTGCCCAGAGAAGTGTCCATAGTTGTACATCATTAGTTGTGACATGGTTTCATTCCGCACAGGTGGATGTGAGGCTGCATGGGGCAGGAACTGAACCAGGGGCTTCCCGCATGGGAGTCAAGAACCTTCCCCACTGCATCTCTTAAGATGTAGTACAAAAAAAAAGATGTAGTACAGTGATGCCTTGGAATTTGAACTTAATCTGTCCCAGGACCCTGTTTGAGTTCCAAAATGTTTGAGTTCCAAGACAAATTTCCTCCTTTTAAATAACAGAAACAGGATTAGGCTGTTCCTGGGTGCCATGAACTCAAATTTTCAAAATGATTTTTAACAGTAAATACACTGGATTTAAAGTAAAATATTAATTTTATCCATTTTAAGGTAAAATATTAACAAGTAATAATATTTAAATTAAAAATAGTAATTAGGAGGACACATGCAGATGCTTTAAAAGACGAAAGAGGAAGAAGAGTCATCGTCCACAATCACGTCAGGTGTCTACATTCTTGTCTTTAACAACCTTTGCTATGGGACCACTTGTAGAGGGCTGGGGGTCACTGGTTGTGTTTGCTTTTGAGAACCAACATTCCAAAGTGGTCTGATGTTGGCGACCTTTTTCACTTTTCTGAAATGTTCAATGATGTTATCATCAAACAACTTAACACACCTGTCAACTAGGCTTTATTGGGGTGCCACTTCTCAACAGCTCCCGGGGTTTTTGATCACATGCTAAGAAGGTCCTTGATTTCACCAGAGGGAATGGTTCCAGGGTCTCTCTCTACCTCCCTACACGAACAACAAGTGGGTATTTGGGTAAAGCTACGGGCCATACAGTTGATACATCTCATGTGAACAACGTGTTGGCATTCGGATTCCAAAGCAGTGTTCAGATTCCGAGGCAAAATTTGTTTAATCTTTTTGTTCAGATTCCAAGTTGTTTGAGTTTTGGGGCATTTAGATTCTGAGGTATCACTGTAATTGTTGTAGTTCCCAGAATACTTTATGGATTAGAAAGCGATTTCGTATAGTTTTTCCTTTAAAAATCGACAGCCTCATATGAAATAGATGTGTATTATCATTCTCATTTATCGAACAGGAAAGGGAGATCTAGAAAGGATAGTAACCTGCTTAAGGTTTCAAGCTGGTAAACTGAGGAAACTGACATTTAAAATTCATATCATTTGTCTCCTAATTCAAAGAGTTAGGACTTTAAAGTTAGATATAATCCCTGGATGAAGCTCTCTAACTAAGGACAAGGGGCTTTGGGAAAGCTATTTAACCTCTCTGAGCTTTAGTTTTCTATTCTATAAACTGGCAATGATAATGGCAACTTTCAATGAGGTTGTGAGGACTAAAGGAAATAACCTTTAGTTGGGGTGCTTCACCCAGAATCCAGCAGATGCTAAGGAGATCTTAAGGAAGTTAAATATCTTTTCCTATGTTCTTCCATATTCTTCTTTGGCTCTATTCTGCTCAATCTTGGATTTATGTGGCCTGGTTCATGTTAGAACTGTTATTAGTTTAATAATAATAACTCTTCATCCTTTCCTGAGAACCTTATTCTCTTGGATTAATCATAATACTCTTTTATATAAAGCTTCTTATAAAACATTGATGAAACTCCAGTTGAGATCTGATTGGCAGTAAATGCTCATTTCCATAGTGATGATTGGAATGTAGGCTTAACAACATGCTACTGTACATTTATAAATAAAAAAAGCACAAAAGGAGAGAAAAGTCTCTTCACTACCATCTTTCTTAGTTATGATATTGGGGTTATAATATAAGCTCATAAATTTTAAAGAATTCTAAATTTTATTTTAAAAAGCCAAAATAGAAAAAAAATTTTTTTATTTTCTTGGATACTCTTCTAAGTCTTTAAAGCAGTTGATTCTCAGGACAAGAATTTTCAATCAAAATATTACCATATACAGTAGTCTCTCAGTGAAGCAGCATTCATGGGATTTGGTAGATGCTGGATAAATGTAAGTAGACTTTTTGTTAACTGGAACTCAAGTGGCCAGCAACGTTTTGCTGGTTGCTTGAGATTTTGCTGGTTGCTTGAGTTTTGGTTAACAAAGAGCCTACTATATGAATTCATTTCTTTTTAATATGTAATATTCCACTAGAGTGGAAGCAGCATAAAAGCATCAACTTGGTTTGTATTAATCTTTATCTCCAGAGCCTAGACCAGAGCTGTGAACCCATTAGGTCTCAATAAATATTTGTGAAACAAAGAAGTGAAGGAAAATGGGTTGAGCCCTCTATGTATATAACGATAGATATACAGACTTATAGAAGATGCTCTTCTGCCCTCAAGGAGCTTGTAGTCTGCTTCAGGGCACATGGCTGTCAGAGTAGAAAGAAGTACAGTATGTACTACCAGTGAGGATAGGAGTGGTGTCAATGAGTGAGTTCAGAGAAACAGAGGTTCATTGTAGAGATAAAAAGATCACAGATCACTTCCTCCTGCCACAATTATCAATCTGTCGGGGTATTTATATGGATGCACATGGCATTAAAATGACATATTCATGTTCTAAAGATGCCACTGTTATATGAATGCTGAAACAAAAAACAAAACAAAACAAAAAGAAATTTACCATGATATAAAAACATAGTTCTATTTCTATCCATGACATTCGAATTGTTTATTAGTTTAATTTTCTGGTATGCCATATGATTTTTTAAGGCTACTTTGTACTTTTTTTCCAAAAGCAGTTATTCTGTAGTCTGGGAATTAACACATCTACTCATGTCACAGCTCCTTAAGTATGTACCCACACAGTTGGGTACATATTAGTACATGAAAAGGATACACCTAAAAAATGTTTCTAATTTTAAAGATGAAAGTACTCAATGAGTAAGGAAAACAGAAATATATTTTTAAGTGCATAATACCACACAGAGGTAATCATTAAAATAATTTTTGCTTATATTCTTAAAATTATAGATGCATATTCAATATATATATGATACATATATTTGTTAACATATATTTGAAAAACTATAATTAGCAATATATTATAATAATTATTAAATGTCCAACCGTATTTGCCCACTCTACACATGTTACTGAGTGAAAGTTGTGTCAAGCTCTGCCCTGTATGGTGTCTCTAGGTATCAACCAGGTCAATAGCCAAGGCAAACAGCAGACATGCTTCAATATTCACAGTATAATCTAATTAATAAAACAGATCTTAAACTCAAATAATATTTTATTTGCACAATGTGCAAGTGGTATTAGTCTGAGTGCATGGTTACAGGTACTATAAGAACAAATGTGGGGGAAGCCAGGATGGCTCAGCAGGTTAAGCACTCACTTTGCAGCCCCAGGGACCTAAGATCAAACCCTGGCCCCGGCCCCAGCCCATGTGGACCCATATGCTGAACTGAGGTGTGTTTCCTGTGAGGGAGGCCCCTGGTTCAGCTCTTGCCTCCTAGTTCCGTTCTTGCCCCACCCTGATTCAGCCCCTGGATTGAGGGGTTGTGCCTTCCATGGGGAGGCCCCAGCCCAGCTTCCACCCTGCACAGTCCCCACCCACCTGTGTGGAAGGAAACCATGTTGAAAACTGATGACGTACAGTTATGGAGACTGCTCTTGGCCCTCTCCCTTCTCTCTGTCTCTTTCTGTCTCTGCCAAAATTAAAAAAAAAAAAGAACAAATGTGGAACCTAATCCATATTATAGAGCATGGAAGTTTTACTGACAAAGTAGAATGAAAGCTGTGAGACCAAGGATAAGAAGGCAATTCCTTGATAGAAAGGAGGAGTAGTATATGGGAGGGAAGATTTCTTGGCACAGGGAACAGCATATGTGAAGAGTTTGAGGCAGGGTCACCAACACTTCCTATGGGGCACAGAGTAAGATGGAAAGTAATGGTAAATGGGGTTGAAGGTCTATAAAGGATCATATACCATGTTTGGGATTTAGTGCAAAGCAAATGGAGAACCTCTGATGGCTTTAAGTATTGGAACACACATGATCTGACTTATATTTTGAAAATTATTGTCTTGGCCGCAATGCTGAGAGGGTATTGGTAAGAGACTACATCATAGTTTCCAGGTAAGAAATCACAGTTTCTTCGATGTGGGTGGTGGCAATAGACAGAGAGCCAAGTAGAAGAGTTCAAGGTGTGTCATGGAGGCAATACCTTGCTGCCTATAGGATTTGTATTGGATGTGGAAGATGAAAAATAAGGAAGGGAGAGAGTATAGATGTTGTAAACAAGCCTGACTTCATTTTTGTATTCTCTGCTTTTCTTTCTGTTCACGTTTTCATGTTGTGAACTCTGACTAACCTAACTAGTGTCAAGCAGCATACCAATGCCTTAATACATAAAGATGATGTGTTTTCTTTAAACTTACACAATGCAGCCATAGAGTTTCTTGTCAATAAAGGCCAGAATGACATGGCAACTGAGAAAAATAGCAAACTAGGTGCTGGCGTCAACTGTAAGCAATCATTCATCATAAGACAACTAGGAGGTGTGGTTCCTGGCATGTAATGCATCCGTGGTCCCTTTGTCTTGTCAATCATTATACCTTAGCTATGCTAGAACACATGTACTGTGCCAACTGGCTGGTAAAGATTAGCAGCGTAGACTGGGAGGTAGTCTTCCGCTCCGATCCTATCTCTGTTAAGTGACTTAACTACAATAAATTCTGTTATAATCTATGGCACTGCCTGCCTCGTTTTTCGGTCTGAAAATATCTACAGTGTTCGGTGGTCACTGTACTTCACTTCATCTTCAGAGAGTTTTAAAGAACAATTTCTAGGCTTCTGCTATGATCATATCAGTGGTGGTGGAAACATTTACTCATTTGTAGATGATGGGAGGAGGTTTGGTTTGAAAGAATTTAGTGCTGGACAAGTTGTTTGAAATGTCCACATCACATTTTTTATAATTACATTGATTTCCATTATATGAGTCAAAGTTTTAAAACAAATCTACTAGGTTTGTAACATAGTTTGCTTCTATTTTATAGTAATTTAATTTAAATATTGCTCTAATGAACATGCATATAGATTTACCTTTGCCAATACCTTTGATTATTTCCTTAGGAAACATGCTTGGTAATTGGTTCATTTAAAAGCTTTTTGAAGTATAACTAGGATTTTTCTTTATTTCTAAGTGAGTGACTTTTACAATCACTTTTAAGTACATCATTACTGAATCTATCAAGTTACTTTAAAATTATATGATTTTCATATGTGTTTTGGGGGTTATTATTTGTTTAGTGTTCTTAACTTATTTAAAACTTTTTTTCAGTATTCAGTCCTTAACTAAAAGCTCTTAATTAAGCAAAATATTAGTCAAAATTCCATTAGGTCTTAATTTGAAAACTACACATAGTTAGTAGAAAATTAAAAGTCCAATTATTTCTAATTACTAGTATCAACTAAAGAAAGTTAAGGTTATGTGACATTACTATTGGCTTTTTTCCTAGGATGCTTTAATTCATCAAATAAGTAATAGTTTTCCCCCAAAGTGTCATGAATAATTCTGGCCTGGGTCTTCCAAAGCCATCCTATGTACTATTGTTATACTCTGAACACTGAAGGGATACATAATTCTTATAATTTTTATCACCCAATGACACTGAAGTCTGATCTATTTTACTTGATATGCTATCTTCTCAGTTTCAAATAAATTTGGTTTCTCTTCCCCAACTTTCTGAAAAATATTTATATTTCTAGTACATTTTTCCCTTCCATTTTATCAGAAAAAATTGAGCTCACAAATTATGTATGAGGATGCCCTTTTGAGTCATTAATTGGGGGTAAGATGAAGTGAAAAATAATAACATTTCTTTCCTGTCTAATCCCATAAAGAAAGAAAAAAACAAACAACTACTATGTAGATAAGTCAAAAACACTGTGGGAGGGGAAGCCAGGATGGCTCAGTGGGTTAAGTGCTCACTTTGCAGCCCAAGGGACCAAGGATCAAATTCCGGCCCTGGCCCATGAGGACCCATATGCTGAACTGGGGAGTACCTCCAGTTCGGTTCTCACCGGGGCGAGACCCGGCCCAGTTCCTGTCCTGTGCAGTCCCACGCCCACTTGTGGAATGAAACTGTGTGGAAAAACCATTGATGTGCAACTATGGAGACTGTTCTGGCCCCTCTCCCTTCTCTCTGTCTCTGTCTCTGTATCTCTCTCTCTTTCTCTCTCTCTCTCTGTCAAAAATAATAAAAATAAATATTAAAAAAACAACAACAACAAAAACACTGTGGGAGAATTGGGCAGATAGGGTTCTAGAAATATCATCAGTTATTCCAGTATCTATTGGATTTCATTTAAAAGAATCCAGAAAAAATATATTCTTTTTTTTTGCAGCCATCTCCAGGAATGAGGCAGGTATCTTAAAAGTGTGACATACTAGGGAGCCGTGGACAGTGTAGTGACATAAAGGGTGCACAGTGTCTGTGCATTGAAAGACTTCAAGAAAAATTGAACTGGTGACCAAAAAAAAAAAAAGTGTTTCAGTTCAGGCCACAAGTTTGGAACTCGAGGTTTATCATAATTATAGTGATTTTCTTTCAAACTTAAACATTTGAATGAAATCTTTTCCTGTCTATAAAAAGTAAGCAATCATGCTTAAAACAGTAGTTTCTAAACCATAGTTTACATAATTATCCTATGAGAAGCTTTTGGGTTCCAAGGCGGCACCTCAAAAGACTTCTGATTCTGCAGATCGGAGGTGAAGGCTTCTTAGGCTGGTGGCCCAGCTTCCACGAGTGCTCTATGGATCCTTGTGGGTTCGTTTGATCCAATTCACTCTTGGAGGGGATGAAAGCAGTTCTGAGGGACTTCAAGGGCTCAATCTGACATGATGCAGAAAGTCTCCAACCTCTAAGTCACTGTCATTCTAGGTTCCAAAGGCTTTTAGAATTGAATTTGAAGTAGTGTCCGATCAAACACCTCATCTTGAGGTTCTATCTAAGGTCAATTTTTTTTTTTTTAAGATAGCAAAGAGATTTTTGAAAAGCCTGACTTTTGGTGTTAGAGAAGCAGGGGTTTGGGTCTCATATTATGCCATTTAAAGGAGGATGAGCTTGGAAGGTTACTTTACTTCTTGGCCTCATTTTGCTACCTGTAAAATGGAAATAAGAGAACTGGCCTCATGGTATGGCTGAGAGCAGTAGATGAGATAATGTATATAAAGCACTTATGTCCATGTCTGGCACACAGGAAGCTGAATAAATGCTGCTTGTTGTTACTGTCATTATTTTCCTGTAAGAATTAATACATTATACTGAAAATTTATGAAACATAATTTTGTACTTGTTTACTACAGTGTTTTACCTCCCAATTCCCCAAACATAACCAAATAACATAGTTATTTGTAATTTTTTTAAAATTATTTTATATCAGTTGGGGGAAAAGTGTATCTCAAAACTAAGATATAGGTTTAAATGAGAGATATATAATCTGTTGAGCTCTATTGTTTCAATAAAATATTTCTTATTACTGTCAAACAACTCATGAAATAAGATGTTTTCTGAAGAAGGTATGTCCAACCTGTGGCCCAGGAGGTCTTTGAATGAGGCCCAACACAAATTCTTAAACCACTTTGAGGTTTTTTTTGGATCTTTTTTTTTTTAGCTTATTGGCTATGGTTAGTGTTAGTGGGTGGCCCAAGACTATTCTTTTTCCAGTGTGGCCCAGAGAAGCCAACAGGTTGTATACTGCTGCTATAAAGTAAACAGAGCAGTATTCTATAATGGCAAAAATTAGCAATGACATGTATAAGAAATTCTATAAATTTCTACTTCTCCCTTTAGTAAAGTACTAATGCAATATATTTTTATAAAAGCTCAAGTGCCAAATATATGTTTCTCTAAAATTCAATGCATTAATAAGCCTATTGTATTGAAACAGATACCGGTAGTCATTAATAGCAAAGTTAGAAAGACATAATGACTAAATGAGGAATAACACACACATATATTTAAATTGATAAAACATATTCACTTTTTGTGATATAATTACGTAAACAATTCTATGCAAAATTACATTAAAATGATCACATTAAGAAATGTATTATTATGATATTTGGTTCTTATTCAAAATAAAGGAGGAAAAAGGAAGAAGGAAGGAATGTGGAAGGTGTGGAGAAAGTGGGAAAGAAGAGAAGAATCAACTTATTAACAAATTCTTGTTAAGCAACTACCACATATTCAACACTATTTCAGGAGCGAAGGAGAAATTTTTTGTCCAGAAAAAGATTATAGTCTGATTAGGATAAGAAGATTTATATAAAAAAGGAAATGAAAAGAAGAGAGAGAAAGAGAAAGAGAGAGTAGGAAGAAAGGAAGGAAGGAAGGAAGGAAGGAAGGAAGAAAAAAAAAAGAAAGAGAGAGAGAAAGCAAGTTTGTGTAAATAAATATCTAGCCTCTAAGTTTACAAGCATTCAGAGTAAAGAAGTAAAGTGGATGGAAAAGAATTCTTCTGTGAGCTTGCTGCTGTCAGTGCCTATGGAGGAAACTTACTTTGTATGTTAACAAATAAACAAACACCTAAGTAACCAACTGCAGGACAGAAATTGGTTCTCAAGACCATGAGGAAATGAGATTACTTAGAAGTAGCTGAACAACTCCACTTAAGGGATGGAGAGGAGTTTGTCTGAGGGAAAGCAGAGAAGGCAGTGCATTTAGGAGGAAAAGCAGCACTCATCCCCTCAGAAACGAGAAAATGCATGGAGGACATTAGAGGCTTTAGGAGCCAGTGCTACATTATCTTTTAATAACCCACATACACTTTCTAGAGTGTCTGCTGCCACTACCACCAAGTAGGAAGCGCTGTGATTCCATGAACCTCTTAATTCTGGATGACAAGGATTGATGATACTTTCACCAGTGATACTGTTGCCACTATTAAAAAGCAAATTCCCCACAACCTATTAAACAATAGGTTAGCTAAAAATAGACCCATTTGCCTCTACCAAATCAACACCCTTAGAGATCTAAACCGACTGCATGCATAATCTTTTTTATCTATCCAAAGCCGTTTTTTAGAAAATGTGAAGAGAACAGAGTCACGTGAAGTTAATGTCACTGCACTGTGGAGCTGCATTCACTGGCAAGTGTCTGAAGGCGGCATCTGTCAACCAGCCTGGAGCAGATGGGCCACCCTGTGCTCAGTCCCCTTGGTCACCATGATCCGTTTCTATGACATATCCGAGTGGAACACACCTTTCTCTAGCAGCTCATAAATATTTCTCAAGACTTTTATCTCTGTTACAAATGCAGGTGTTTAAGGGCCTCTCTGTCCATTATCTTTCTATGGTGTTTTCAACTCTATAATCAGTGCCTTGGCAATCATGAGAAAAGCAGAATTTCTCTGTAGCCTTCTGCTTCAAAATGCTTCCCCTAAAAATGTCTTCCGCTCCTATTTCAGTGTTTTCCTCACTAAACTGAAGACAACACGCAGATCCCGTGCACTTGATGCTGTGTGGAATATTTTTAGCCCCTCAGAAAAACAAAGTTGATTAAATATCCCTGTGACTACTCATGCCTCACTCCCATAGGGAAGTTCTGAATCACTAGTCCAGCAGTTTAGTACAGTGCTCATGGATAATTGTATTTTCATGTCTTGGTAAAAACACCATCCACCCAGTGATCTTATGTCTATGGTAAATTTACAGCACTTCTTCAGGATTACTGCAGAATTAGCAAGAACTGTGGTGCTTAGTAGTAACCGTTAAAAGAGTAGGGCAATGATTAAGTACGTAATCTCTATGGGTCTGGTCTATTGGGTTTCCCAGAGTGCTATAACAAAGTATCACACACTCAGTGACTTAAGCAACAGAAATTTATCACCTTTCAGTTGTGGAAGCTAGAAGTTTGAAATCAAGGTTATCAAAGGGGTTAGTGTGGTTGGTTCCTTCTGAGGGCTAGGAGGGAGAATCTGTTCCATGCTTCTCTCCTGGCTTCTAGTGGTTTGCTGGCAGTCTCTGACACTCCTTGGCTTGCAGATTCATCACCTGATCTCCGCCATCATCTTCATGTGGCATTTCCATGTGTGTGTGTGTCTGTGCCCAACTTTTCCCTTTGTATAAGTATACCGGTCAGATTGGATTAGGTGCCCACCCTACTCCCAGTATAACCCCATCTTAACTAATTAGCTTAACAACAATATTAATATTTCCAAATAAAGTCATATTCTGAGGTACTAGGGGTTAGGATACAATTTAACTGATAACAGTGGTACTATGGTAAAAGTAGGCCACCTGCATTTAGATTTCTTCTTGAAAAGATTGTAAAGCTTAGGTATAGAAGCTGACCTCTGACTGGCTCTTAACTTTCTATATCTAGCCCGCTCTGAAGCACACTTTCCAGAGACTCTAATTTTGTTCTAAATCAAAAGTTTCTTCTTCAAAGAATTTTCTCCACAGAACAAAATAAAATCTTTAGGGAAGACACATTTTGCTGATTTCTCTCTTTTTCCTCACATCTGTTCCACAATATCACCATTGGATAAAATAGCAACTGAAAAAAATTTGAACAAGGGTCTAGAGGACAAAAGGACTTTCCTTCTTCATTTATTCATTTCACAAATGGGTTTGACTCTCACACCTGATGGTGTGACCTCCGTAGGCCTTTAAGTATAAAAACCTGGCACTATCCTTGCTCTCCAGAGCTTGTAGTCTACTGGTAAAGCAAAGGAAGAAAGCCTTAAATCAGGGCATCCAGTTTGCTTTCATTTAACACTTTTTACCCTTCTACCAAGCAATGTGAGATCTTACACAATAACAAACAAAAATTTCAGAGAGAAAACAAGGCCGTTGCTAACATTTGAACCCGACTAGTTATTCAAAACTGGGTACCTTTCCTGGAACTTGTTTTCTGGTTCCCAGCATTCATCCTTAGACTCCTCTAAGTACACAGTACTAGGTCATGACCCTTGAAAATAGTTTGTTACAGAGTCAAAGCAGTTTTGCATTATTTGCCTTTTAGATGTTTTGGTAGCACCTTCTTATGTATCAAATATATTTTTCTACCTCAGATAAAATAGAGATATCAAAATAAACAAAGGTTTGCATTGTTCTTTCTTCAATTCTTAAGGAAAATACGAGGAAACACAGTTTATATCAACAAAAGTACCAGTTGCTCAGTGGGTTGTGTAATGAAACGCAAGCCACATTCAATACCTAAGGAGCTTTTCTGATCTTAAAGGCACAAAGGGTTTAATCCATTGTATCTACTAATCATTACCTCCGCCCCACCATACAGGAACTGCATCTCTACTGTCAATATGAAATTGTCCATTTATGATTTCATGTTTAAACACCATTTGTCTGTAATGGGAACACATAGGAGACTCTGTGTTTAAGAGATTCCTTGCCTCTTGGACCAGTTTGCTTTATCCTCATGTGCTTAATGAAATGTAGAGACAGGAAAGTAACAGCAAATGCATAAACTGAGCTAGCTATGTACCAGCATCTTTTCCAGTGCTTTACCAATATCAGGATATTTAATCCTCAGAAGAAACATCACACACACACACAAAGGACATGTTGATCACTGATTAGCCATTGTCAGTACCCAACAATGAGTTCTTGAGGCATAGTAACTTTAACTAGGATATTGATAAGGTTAATGATCATCAATTTGAAACTATCTGGTTAAAAACTATTGAAGTGAGCTGTTTTTGAGGCCTGTGTATAGGTGGAAAACATGATTTACTCTCCATAGAGACAGCAACAATAAAATCGGTGTATAATTTGGGAGCATGATGAGAAAACATGGAAAAGAGACATAGATGATCTCTGAACATGAAGTGGGAAGTTAGTGCACAGGTAAGTTTTCTCTGAGGAGGCATCTGCTATTCAAAAGGCCAGATTTAGATGCATTTGAAGAACTGAGCGCGTCCTCACAGAAAAAATAGCAAGAAATGTAGTTTATTCTGGCTGTGGTGGGCTCCAGGGTCGCCCAGCCTCCATGCCTTCAACAAGTGTTTACTGAGGAGGTAGAGAATGGGTATTCTCCAGGGTGCCAGCACTAGAAAGACTTGATAAAGTTCAGCATAGGCCAGCCGTCCCAACCGTTTTTGGCACCAGAGACCAGTTTTGTGAAAGACAATTTTTTCATGGATGGGTGGTGGTGGTGGTGGTATGTGTGTGTGTGTGTGTTCGGGGTGTGTGTGTGTGTTTGCACATGCACACATCACAATAGGGTTCATGCTCCTGTGAGACTCTAATGTTGCTGCTGATCTGACAGGAAGTGAAGCTCAGGCAGTAATGTGAGTGATGGGAGCAGCTGTAAATACAGATGAAGAATTGAGGCCTGTCACTCAACTCCTGCTGTGGAGCCCTGTTACTAACAGGCCACAAACTCATACCTGTCCATGGCCCGGGGGCTGGGGACCCCTGGCATAGGCAATAGAAAATGTTATAAAGCCACCGTTCGATGTTATGCCACTAAATGTATATCCAGCAGGAATGGAAACTGAGAAAGGGGAGATTTCAGAGAAGTTGATGATTGGCTTTCAAACCACTAAATGTTCACAAGTGTGGCACATGCGGAAATGGATTTTCAAGTAAATCTTCTCAAACGTAACCTAAATAGTAAGACTGATTTTTCCCAGAGGACCCCTTTTACCACTACTGGTAACAGAATAATCATGAGAGTCCATATTTCTGTGCTTATCAAAATTGGGAATATTCTGTGTTTTTGTAAGGCGTATGTCCCAGTTTGGGGACCAGACGACATGGTCATCATGGTTACTAGAGATGCAATTTACAGCAGAGTTCCTTTGCTCTCCAGGTCCCAGAATGTGCAGGGACTTCCTTCCCCCTCCTGCTCCTCTTCCACGCTCACTATGAACAGCCTCGCACCTTGCTGGTTTCCTGTTTTACTAAAGGTGGAAATTACTCAGGAACGTCTAATCAGAATGCTTTAAAAAGTAAATGCAATTTCTTACAGAGTGATACAGTTTCATTCTACACAGGTGGATGTGGGGCTGTGAGGGGCGGGGAACTGAACTGAGGCCTCCTGCATGAGAGGCGTAAACCTTTGCTGCCATGCCATCCCAGCAATTACCAGTTATGCTATAGTTCAGGATATGGGTTTACACGGGCCAGAGCCAGGATTTGAT
>PVKE010011911.1:0-39280 GCA_004027555.1 Craseonycteris thonglongyai | reverse complement strand
AAAATTCTAAAATGAAGAAAATAAAAATGAATGCTTTTCACAATTTCATAAAACAGTTTAATTTATATATTGCTCTGTAAATTTCAAGGCTACAATGAGTAAAATACATGGACTAAAATGCATGTATTTGTACATATTCTCAGCCTAGGTATTTGATTATACCTCATATTTTATTAAGCATTAAAATGATTTAGTGGGTTGAGAACAAAATAAAAACTCTTAAGACATATTTTTTAGGTAGAAGTATTATTACAAAATCATCTGCTAGATGCTTATTTTTCTACCTGCTATATTAGGTTGAACAGATATACCATTTTAAAAAGGATAGAAAACTGCGATACTGCCCCATTTCAAACAGTATGCATGGTCAGACTAGTCTCACTGAGCTGAATTCAAGGTACCAGTAGGCTGACCATACATATCATTTGAAATGAGACAGTATTGTTGTTTTGTATCCCTTCAAAATGGTACATCTGGTCAGCCTACCGATGATTAAAGTTTCCCATGTATTATAGGTTTTAATAATACCAGTAGTCCCCAAACTATGCCAGAAAATACAGCAGCAGAAAATAATTCTTAACTCATTCTACAAGGTCAGTGTTACCCAGATTTCAAAGTTATACCAAGATATCACAAAACAAAAAGCCTATGGACCAAAATCCCTCATGATTACAGAAAATAATCCTCAACCAAATACTTGTAAACCAAATCCAGGAATATACAAGAAAAAATTAGACACTATAACAAGTCAGGCTTATCACAGGAAAAAGAAAGTTGCTTTAACATCCAAAACATCAGTTATGTAATAAACTATGCAATAGACTAAAAGATAAAAAACAAATCATCACCTCAATAGATACAGAAAAATCAACCGACAAAATTCATTTATGATAAAACAATACCAACTCTCAACACACCAGAAATAGAAGGAAAATACCTCAACTTGACAATGAACATTAAAAACAAAAAACCTATCTCACTAATTAATTCTAATCAACATTCTACTAAAGGTTTTAGCCATTGCAATTAAGCAAGGAAAAAAAAAAGAAAGAAATCTGGATAGATTGATAAGGAAAAAAGTAAACTGTATTTACTCATAGACAACAGTATCTTATATGTAAAAAATTTATTAAAAAATAAACTTGCACACACATGCATGCACACAACTACAAGATCTACCAGTCTCAAGTTAAGAAAAGATCTAATATCAAATTTTAATGAAACCAAGAAAATTCTATTTACAACAGCATTAAAAATAAAATATTTAAGAGTAAAGATGCCTAAAGTTGTGTAATTATTCTAACACTGAAAATTATAATACAATATTTAAAGAAAATAGACCAAGCACTAATATAAATAAAGTGGAAAACTTCTATGAACAAGGTTGGAAAGACATATTTTTAAGATAGCAACAATTTTCAAATTATTCAATGTAATCATTATCCAAATTGCTTTTACATGTTTTGCAGAAATTGGGAAGCTTATTACAAAAATCATATGGGAATTCAAAAAATACAATAACCAAAAAAAATCTTAAAATAAAATAAGTAATGCACTTTCTGGTTAAAATATAGTATCAATCAATTGTAATTAAGATAGGGTGGTTATGACATAAAAGATATGGATATATAACAGAATTGAGAATTAGACATAAACTATTTCATGTATGATCAATTGATTTTCAACAAAAACAACAAAAGTACTCCATGGGGAAGGAATAATCTTATAAAGAAATCACCTTAAGTCCACTGGCTATCCCAAGCAAACAGATGGATTTGGATCCTTAGCTCACATTGTACAAAAAGCCTACCTCAAAATAAATCATATGCCTAAATAAATCATAAGCTCTAGGAAATTATGTTTCTTAGATGAGAATTAAATATTTTAAATTTGGTTTAGACAAATATTTATTAGGTATTACTTGAACATGGCAAGAAATACAATACAATTTAATAAATTGGACTTTATCAAAATTGCAAGTCTTTGTTTTTGAGAAACACCCTAAAGAAAGTGAAAGGTAAGTTATAGACCGGCAGAAAATATTTGCAATCATATATTCTATAAAGGGCTTATATCCAGAATATTGTACATAAAGAAATCTTGCAATTCAAAAATGCAAATAGCCCAAATAAATATTGGCACAGAAATCTTATAATTATTTCATTAAGCTGACATACAAATGGCCAAAAGACACTTGAAAAGATATTCCAGGAGATGTCACTACACACCTATTAGAAAGGCTCAATCCGTAACACTGACAACACCACATGCTGATGAAGGTGTGGAGCAAAAGGAACTCCCATTCATTGCTGGTGGGGATGCAAAATGGTACAGCCTTTTTTGGAGAAGGTTTGGAGAATTCTTATAAAACAAAACATACTCCTACTATGAGTATACAATGAGCACCCCCTCTCCTTTGTATCTACCCAAAACAGTTGAAAACTTACCTCCACACAAAAAGCACACATGTACGCTTATAACAGCTTTGTTCATAATTGCCAAAACTTGGAAGCACCCAACATGTCTTTCAGTAGGTACATAGATAAACTGTGGTATATCTAGACAATGGAATGATATTTGTTTAAAAGACTACGTTTTCCCCACTATTTTTTGCATCTTTGTTGAGAATCAATTGATCATAGATGAAATAATTTATTTCAGTGATAAAATGAAATAACCTACCAACCCATGAAACGACACACAGAAGTCTTAAATGCATGTAAGTAAGTGAAAGACTCCTATCTAAAATGGCTACATTTTGCAAGTTGCAACATTCTGGGGATAAGCAAAACCATGGAGATGGTAAATGAATCAATGGTTACCAGGAGCTGGGTTTGGGGAAGTGAGAGGGGATGAATAGTTCGGAGCACAGAACATATTCAAGTCAGTGAAAATACAAATACTCTGTATGATACTATATGTGGTGGACACATGTAGTTATATATTTGTCCAAACCCATAGAAGGTACAACATCAAGAGTGAATACAAATGTGAACTATAGGCTTTGGGTGTTTACGATGTGCCAACGTAAGTTCACCACGACTTGTACCAAATGTGCCACTGAGCTATGATGTTGATAATGGGGGAGGCTGTGACTGTGTAGGGGAAAGGGTATATGGGAAATCTCTGTACTTTCTCAGTTTTGCTGTGAACTTAAAAAAGATCTAAAAAATAAAATGTATTTTCAAAATTAAAACAGCAGCAAATGTAGGAAACGGTATGGAGAAACTAGACTGTTGATGGGCACATAAAATGGCTTTGTATCTTTGGAAAACAGTTTGACAGTTTCTTAAAATATGAAACATAGATTTACCATATCAGCAAGCAATTCTCCTTCTAAGTATATCTTTAAAATAAATGAAACCACGTGAATGTTCACTGTTGCATTATTTATAATAGCCCCCAAATCAAAGACAAAAAAAAAGCAATGTGTAAAATCATGTATTTGGACATTGTTGCTTAGAGTAATCATACATTTTATAGTTATTTAGTGAGAAATAAAATTAGAAAGATATGGACGTCCCTTAATATGAAGTTCTGGAGCTGAATTGTCTCAATTCTTCAGGCAATGAGGGCGTACCTTAGGAAAAAATCATGGAGGAAGAAATACCAGCTGTGCTTCACTGTGATGTCAGTGGACCAGTGCTAAGGACGTATGACATAGATTTTTATAGCAAGACCACTATTTTGCAAACCCCAATTATATATTAAAACACTGAAGTGTTTACATATCTAGTTTGGTATAGATTTATTCTGAATTTATCAAAATGTCCCATTGCAAAATAAACCTTTTTTCAATTGTTTATACTTTATGCATATGATAATAGTGGAGGCTATTTGGAGAAGAGAATGTTGCTAGAATTTATCAAGACTCCGTTTACTGGGAAGGATTTACAGTACTGTGTTTACTGGAGCTTTGTGAGTGCCATGAGAGTATCTACAGTAATTGGCTTATGGAATGTTTACAAATCATTACAAGCCCCAGGGTCTTCATAAATCACAAGTTAGGAAGCACTTATTCAACATTATTTTTTAGTAGCAAATATAATAAAAGCTTGTACTTTAAAGATTAATTTTTATTGTTTTTGACAGAGAGAGACAGAGAGACAGAGAGACAGAGAGACAGAGAGACAGAGAGAAGGGGGAAGGCCCAGAATAGTCTCCACAGTTGCACATCATTGGTTTTTCCACATAGTTTCATTCCACAGGTGGGTGCGGGGCTGCACAGGGCAGGAACTGGACTGGGGTCTCACCCCGGTGACAACCAAACTGGGGGCACTTCCCAGTTCAGCATATGGGTCCGCACGGGCCGGGGCCAGGATTTGATCCTCGGTCCCTGGGGCTGCAAAGTGAGCGCTTAAACCACTGAGCCAACCCGGTTTCCCTTGTACTTTAATTTTACTTATAATATTAAAGTTCTCCAACATTCTGAATACCCAATTAATTTAAATTCCAGGTTAGCTTTAAGTATTACTAAGAAAATGAACAATATCCACGGTCACTTTAAACGGTCAATAGAAAAAAAAAAAAATCTTATTTTCTAAAGGGATTGAGAAATGAACAAAAAATGGGCATGAATTCTAAATTATATCTCTGTAGTTTATCAATATGTAACTGGACTGATTAAATATGCCTATCTAAGTCAAAATCAAGAGTAGATTTATAATATTTTTGAGCAAGGAAAGCAATAAAAGGTGTCATAAAGTTATAGTTAAAATATTTTATTAGATTAAATACATTAAATTACTTTTAGGCAAAGGCAACTATAATACTAAAGGGGAGAGTTAAAAAAAAGAGCAAGAAAAGTATTTCAGCTTATATGAGTCAAATGTTAATATAGCTGTGAGGGTCATTTTATGTGTTAACTTGACTGGGTGCTCAGACATTTGGTTAAATCTTATTTCTGGATGTGCCTGTGAAGAAATTACTTCATGAAATTCACACTCAAATAAGTAATTTGAATTAATATTTGAACAACTATCATTTGAATAATAAATTAGCATCTGAATAAGTTATATGAATATGTAAAGTAGAGTATTCTCCCCATCATGGGTGGGCCTCATCTAATCTGTTGAAAGCACGAATAGAATAGAAAGAAGTCTGAGTAAGAAACAATTCTTTCTCCTGCCTGCTTGTCTTCTCACTGGAATTTCTGTCTTCTGTTGCAGACTCAGACTTGACTAGAATTTATATTGTTAGCTCTCCTGAGTCTCCAGCCTGCCAAATGCAGATCTTGAACTTCTTAGACTCAATAATCCCATGCGCCAATCCCTTATAGCATATAGTAATTATATATGCATGTGTGTTTGTGTGTGTGTGTGTGTATCTCCACATCCTCTTGGTTCTGTTTCTATGGAGAACTCAAATAACATAATAAATATTCAAACTGGCCCAAAAAAGTATGAAAAAATAACTCTAATTCAATATAAAAATAGGCAAAGCATTAATGTAAGAATAGAAAAGAAAGAAAGAAAGAGAAAAAAGAAAAAAAACAGGGAAAGTACACACACACACACACAAAGCTAACAAATACTGGGGGAAAAAACCAATTAATGATTAAGAAACAAATACTGAGAGATTTATCGCTGCTATTCAGTGAAGAGGAAGATCTCACTTACACATGACAGTCATCTTGGATACAAGGAAGCAGGATTCCAGGAAGTCTCCCTACCTCAAATGAAAGTTGGCAGTGATGAAGAGGTCTGGCAATGTTCAGACTCCTTAGGAACATGAGTTGTCACCATGTATGTAAGGGTGACACTGTATTCTCTGTTTTCTAATTTAAACACCCCAAGTTTAGTTCAACAATGTAATTTAGCTTAAAACTTTTAAAAACTTTTTTCTTTCCTTAGTTTCTCTCCTTAATACAGTTTCAATGACTGTTTACTATCCATACTAGTTTCTGTTTACTATACATACTGTTTCAATGACTGCTTATACTATACTTGGAAGAAGTCTTTTCAACATTTGCATAAGATTCACCCTAATTCCTGAAATCACTGGTAAACACTTTCTTTTCTTTTTCAAATCACCCAGGAATTGCTGGACGACCTGCCCCTTCCCTTTCTGCAAGTCTATAAAATCTTTTATCCATGCTGGAAATGGAGAGATCATCTTTAGACAGTAGTTCACCATCTTCCCAGAACGCTGGCATTTTGAATAAACCTACTTTTCTGTTCACCAACTTTGTCTCTCAATTTTTGGAGGTAGTAAACTGCACTTGAACCCAGTAACAAAATTAGCAACAACTAAGAGATGGTGACTGAACCCGACCCTGAGCTGGTGAGTTCACCCCCTCACTCCACAGGGTGGGAGCTGGGATAGAGCTCCACAGCTTCTGCAAAGTCACAGCCTCTTGTGGCAGGCAGGTTGGCATGGGTAGGGTGACTACTGGGATGTCCCAGCAGCCTCCGAGATTTCACCCGGATTTCACCCTCCCTGCTTTAGCCACCTGTAAATGCTTAAGCTTGTGGGAAGGAAAGGTTAAGATTTAGAAACCATGGGTTAGTAAGTCTGGGCTTGTTAAACTGGGAAGCACACTGGGAACTCCTGTGTCCATTGTCCAAGCTACTATGAGGGACAGAACAAACTGCCTCTGTTAGGTGTGGGCTTTTACACTGTCTGGACTGCACGTCAATCAGGTCTTCTCTGAGGTATGTTTGGTACCAGATTGGTTGGAGACTGGATTTTGACTCCCAAGTCCTCATTTCACGAGGCTTTGGTTCTGTGAGTACTCATCTGGTTCTGGCTCTGGTTTGTTGTGATTTATTCGTCCTGTTTCGTTCACCCCTAGCCTGTCTTTTTCTCTCCTTCCCCTTTCTTTTACTGCCTGTGTCCTAAACACCATAGATTGGAAGAAAAGAAACAATATGAATATACATAAAGCAAACTTTATAGATTTGGCTTCCCTATTATCTTTTCACAGAAAATAACATATTTTACAATCTTTTAAGTTTTATGTAGAGTGCAAATGTAAATGTAAAATGCGTATAAAATTCTGAGAGCATGAGAAGAGAGGATTTGAAAAAATATACATATATTCTATTAATTATGACATTTCAAGAGTTTATCTTGCTAATCTTTTGACTATCTTGTAGAGACAAGTAACCCTCTTCCCAGATGTCATAAACTGGAGTGGGCTACTGACAAAAGCTTCAATCATGCAGAAAGCTATTTTCAAATTTCCATTACAAAAAAAAACCCACCACCAACAACATCAAAAAAAGCAGGCACAATTTACATGATAAATTACTCTTAGACAAGAATCTTAGCTGACTTCCCAAATGCTTGATTCTGTTATCACTGATTTGTCCTTTAGTCTTTAACAGAATGAAAGTGAAGGATTTAGAACTAATTGTGCCAGGAAACAGCTAATTTCCTTATATTGCCAAAAAATGCATTGAAAGCCATTAAACTTGAGAGGGAATAATATTGTGTGCAATAACAAAGTATTATTAATGTCTTTATTGTCCTACATAGTGTCTTGATCGCTATTAAGTTAATTTGCTTCCGAAAAGCTCTACAGATTTTCCTGAAGAACAATGAAAAACGCAGGTTTCAATTAATAAAGAAGTTTAAAATTTCTAAAGGAACTTTAGTTATTTTATTTTATTTTAATTTGAAAGTCAACTGCACAATTTGGATACCTCATTTACATAAAACAAACCTAATTGGGAACCTCGGTGGGAACTTTTGCTATAAAAGGGAGCCTCACCTTTGTGTGAAATACAATTTAAGTTGTTACCTGAAACTGTGTCTCCCAGGCGACAGTTTCTTTTTGTTCAAATAAATACATTAAAAAAAATTATTTATTACAGTCTAAAACTAATTTTGATTTAGAAACTATTATATCCAGTTAACTATATCAAGAATTATAATGTGAAAGAATACTTTTATGGAATGCTATACATTTAATTTTATTTGTTACCAAACTATTTGAGTTCTCCATTTTAGCTGACCTAAATATAGGTCCTAGTTTATTACATAATCTTTATCATTTTAATGTCTGTGCTTTAAAATTTCAGATACATCTCAAATACTTATAAAAGGGTACTAAAATATTATTTTAACTAACAAATTCTGAAAATACATATAAGCTAACAATGCTGTCATCTGATTTTTGTGCCCATTACATTGTGCTTCTCTTTGGCCATCACAATTGTCCTCAGTGGTCTTTTCTTTGTATGTCTTTCTTTGGGCCTCCCCCATGTGTTTTTGTATTCCTGCTGATCCATTTGCATGGTTTACAATTTCAAAACATAAAATACAAGAAAGAAAGAACAGAAATTCAGTATGCCATAGTCTTTGACTGTGTTTCTCTGAAGTTGTTGTTGATTACATGTCATTGCCATGTCAACCTTTTGGAATTTACTGCCGAGGAGATCCCTAAGCTGTCACGAACACTTCCTTCAAAAAAATTCAATGCAGAGGAGTAGCCATGAGTGCTATTGTGGGACAGAACAAATCCCTAGTCGCAATATTCAATGAGACCTTTGTATCTTCCATTGATTTAAGGTGATGGGAATACACATGGAGGGAAAAATGTTTTTTATTATTTGTCCATCCCAACATTAAAACATTTTACGGTTAGAAAATATTTAGTTACTCCTCATTAACAGGTGGATCTAAGTATCTCCCTCAATTTACTGAATAGGAAAATTTGTGTTTTGTACAGTGGACTTATTGTATGAGTCATCCTATTTTCTCTTAAAAATTTTAATCCAATGTATTTCTTCTATAAATTATGTGCCTCCTTTGTTTAAGATATTCTACTTACCATTGCTGTCTGATGTAGTTATTACAGATTTGCATATAGTACTGTGCGTGACTCTAAAGAAGTATGGTTTATACACTTGTTATATATTCACGGATGGAATATCCCAACATGAAGAAATGGGAATGCAAACTAACGATGTTGAGCATTGTGACTTCACTGACACCAGTTTCCCACTGGGAGACCATTAAGACCCCAGTGAGGAAAATAAATATAAACGCTTTTACTTGGAGTTTTGGAAATATTGTAAGTTTAAAGACTCTGAAGGATCTCTAAAATTGTAATATGAGAAGATAAAACTAGTCCTTCCTGAAAAAAAATAATCATGATATATGTATGTTTGTCTGTCTTTGAACACTTGTGTACAAGATGGATAACACAAATCAAAAATTTCCTTTGTTCTGGAAACAATGATAAATACAATGTTTTGCATTTGGAATAAAAATGATTTCAGAGCCATTACTGAGAAGGTAAATTGAAGAAGTGAAAAGCCTTGGGGCAGGAAAGCAATGTAGGTGCTTTAAGACATTCATTAATTAGCTTATCTACCCACAGCCCAGACTGTAATGTACTCTCCTTCAGATTATGGCTGATTGCTCAGTTTAACTGCTGAGCCTTAGCAACTGTTGTTTTCCACCTTTCTTCTTAGAGAGACTGATAAGCAGTGACACTGACGACTGTGGACATTTTAATATTCAGTTCACCTCTTTCACCCTTTGCCTCAGGCAGCTCGCACACTTTGCACAACCTGAACTTTAGCAGGATTTGGAA
Source organism: Craseonycteris thonglongyai (assembly GCA_004027555.1). Classification (NCBI taxonomy): domain Eukaryota; kingdom Metazoa; phylum Chordata; class Mammalia; order Chiroptera; family Craseonycteridae; genus Craseonycteris; species Craseonycteris thonglongyai. The sequence continues at coordinate 29,736 of PVKE010011911.1, read as the reverse complement.
GGATTCACCTTAGGGAAATTAAAACTGCACATACAGTCAAGGGACCCATGATTACAAATAATTCACAAATCCCCATTATTTGGTATTATTGAAATAAACTGATGTAAACTCAAGAGGTTTGGTTTTTTTCATTGTTTCTTGGGTAGCCACATGCAATTTAGATAACTTTCAAGTGTGTCATCTTTTCAGCATGAATCAACTTGAATATGACAACAAAAGCAGATTTATTTTTTATTCTGATAGGTATTATTAGATGTTAGAGTCCCCTCCTAAACACCCATCACACAGATACTTCTGATAGTTATTCATTGTTGTGGTTACCTTGGTGGTCCATGGGAAGCTCCTTTACTTCCACAGGTGCAAGAATGTGACCTGTTGATAGCTCACAGAAGGCCCCTTTGTGTAAGGAAGCCACTTGGTTCAAGGGTCCCTCCCGTCCTCCTCTCCCATGTGGCTTCATCCAATGATGGGTCCATCAGCAGGTCAAAGGCCTATCATCCATATCTCCACTTTAGATACCTCTAAAGGGGAATCCTTGCTCCCGTTCAACTTCTCCATTCATATAGTCCCTTTTCCCTTGCTCCCGCACAAGTGTTTCTTCCAAGATCCATCTCCAAGAAACATCCCTAATACAAATATCCCTTTTGAAGTTTGTTTTTGAGAAAATTCATCCTACATTGGTGATCAAACACATAAGACTACTTGACAAAAAAAGGGGCAAAAAGCAAATCCCAGTTCCACTCCTCTACTCAGATTTTGTTGTTGTTGTTTTGTGATGCTGAGCCTTTTCAATGCTATCATGGCTCCTTTTTCAGGAAGAGAGGGAGCTAAAATCTGAAATGGGAGGTTAAAGGATTTCTTCAAGACTGCATTTAAGCAGGTTTAGGATGGATTATAACTTCCTAACTGCCATTTTATTTTAGTTTGGAAGGGATTTCAGAACTGCAGCTTTTGCTTGGTAATAACCTAGTAATAAAACTATAAACGCGGGGAAGGTGGGATGGCCCAGCAGGTTAAGTGCTCGCTTTGCAGCCCCAGAGCCCGAGGATCAAATCCCAGCTCCAGCCCAGGCGGACCCACATGCTGAACTGGGTTGTGCCCCCAGCTCAGTTCTTGCCGGGGCCTATGCAGGAGGCTCCCGGCCCAGTTCCTGTCCTGCGCAGCCCTGTGCCCACCTGTGGCATGAAACTATATGGAAAACTAATGTCAACTATGGAGACTGCTCTGGGCCCTCCCCCTTCTCTCTGTCTTTCTGTCTGTCTCTCTCTCTCTGTCAAAAACAATAAAAATGAATCTTAAAAAAAAAACTATAAATGACATGTTTGCATTTGTTTTCTTCAGAACATTTCTACTTGCATTTGTTCCCAGTTGAGAAATTTATACTTCTTGTGAGGTTTTCCGGAACAGCTTGACCTCAGGTAAGAAGACTTGAATTTTCTTTCTAGGAGTCAGTCCCTGTCTCTTCAGATACATTGAACACCAGGTTCTAAGAATAACTTTTCAATGCAGGACTGTGTATATTTAACTTCTAAAAGTCTAACAGCCAATACATGATTTGGAACTCACTAAAAGATCAACTTGCTGATGATACTTCACGTTCCCCAGAATATTTAATGACCGTATTCCCAATGAAATTTATGTAGAGGTTTTATACTGTCTCTTTGGGGATGCAGGTTGAGAAGGAAGAGCCATTTACGTCAGGAGAACCAAAATGAAACTGGGATGTCATGAAGAAGCTTTGTCTTACACATGTGCCATCCAGCATGTTTCTCCATGAACTTATGAACCTCTAAGCCAAGCCTGGAATTATTTCTTCCTCATCATGACAACCAGACTATCTAGATTTTTCTACTTTGAAAGGAGCCAACCCATTTTGCCAATAGCCACCTTCATTTGCATGTTAAACTCAACCAATCAGAAATAACCTAAAAATAATCCTTCATTTACAAAAAGGGAGCCCGGTTGAGAATGACATACATAACCGGAGCCTCCATAAACTCTGCCTTTCTTTGTTTTCTCCAGAGCACAGCTCAAACTGTTCCCTGAATCTCTTTCCTGGTTGCAACCTGTGATAATCAAATTGATGCTTTTTGTTTCTCTTTTAGTTTAAGATTCTTTCTTGGTTTATGCTTTTTATATTTTCCCCCCAAATTTTCTCTCTCTGTTTCCTATGACAACTACTCTTAAAGTTCTTATCTGTACAGCAGTGGGAGTATAAACTTTGAAATCAATCATACCTGTTTTGCATTACTACTATGCCATTTGCTAAATAATAATATAGCACAAATTTTATGAGAACTTTAAGGTCCAATATGTTTACCTATACAGTAAAAAAGTAATATGACCTATAGCCCAGAATGACATAAGGGTTTAATTACAAAATTTATTCATAACACAAAGCATAGTATTTGGCGTGTATGTTGTTAGCCAGGACTAAAAGGGACAACCACAGTAATAATAAAATGATAATTAACTTTATCAGTACATTCTAAAAATTTAAATCATTTTTGTTATTTCTCTAAACTTCAATTACATTATTTCCTTTACCAAAGTTAACATTTAAAATTGACATAATATATCTTTAATGAATTCAACTCCTTTAAAACTACGTTCTTCTTTTCCTGGGTCTCCTTTATTCTGTCCTTCAGGTATTCAGACCTCTGGTGCTGGTTCTCATCTTCTGCTCCTCTACGCCCTCTACTATAAAACTATACTCTTACACACATTTAATATACCATTTACATTCAGTCATGTATTTGCAACTGACTATCTGTTATAAAGATATTTAGATTAGAAAACATCTTTATAGAGATTAAAGGTATTTTACTTTGCTAACGAAAACAAAAAAGTTTTAGGCACCAAAAATCTAATATAGTGTAAGTGCCTGACACTTAGAAATTTTTATTGTAAGTGCCTGACATTAATCTTTTGATTGATGAGGTATCCATTTCAAAACCATCCATCTTGAATAAATGCAATGCCAGCTTCATGACTAGGTAGAGCCAGGCCACCCACCCATAAAGTTCCTCTTTATAGAAAGCCTGGGGTGATCTATAATTGAACTCTTAAACAATCCTGCATTTTCATTCCTGAGGCTCTTCTGTTTTAAACTCAACAGTAAAGAATGAATCCAGGAAAGCCTAGGCACTGCACCCTCACCCCCACTCGAGGCAGAACCCCAGGTGTACTCTTCCTTCCCAAAGACCTTGCTGGGTGGCCCTAGGTATGTCTCGTAGCCTGCAATGCTTGTAAGTAATAAACCTTATTTTTTCTAAGTACCTGATCGTTGTTGCACAGGTGCATCTTGCGATCAGTAACAACACTGGTCCAGCCACAACACTGGCTCCAATGGACCCTAGTGAGAGCCCTCAGGCACTCCTAGCCAACAGCAGTCCTATTGATGGGCTATAACATAAACAAAACGGTTACACATTAATTTGAAACCTACAAGTCCCAGCAGAAAACATCTACTCTGACTACATGCGTATCATCACTGATAGCACACAAGGTTAGATGTTTAAGAAAGCACAGCCACTCTTTAGGAGACTACATTCATGTAGTGTTATTATTAAAGTGCAATCAATAACATGCTAGTGACCTAAGAGATGCCTCTCCAAGCACATATTTTCAAAACATAACACCCCTTTGCACAAGCATCTGGTTCATTTTGTATGTTTGAGACTATTATTTACAAAAAGTCCTGGGAAACAGAAACCTGTATTATTTTTACCTATTCAAATTTAAATCTTTTTATTCTGCTCACCTTCTCAAACTGCAGATGCACACATATTTGGTCATTTAGATTACATGGAGACTGTGAAGATACACAATTTTGGGATGTAGTTTTCAAAGACCACTAAATTAAATGAGCATATATTCAAACAGAACCAAAGGGGAGGGAAAAAACTCTTATGAAGGTTCCACAGTGATTTCCAATTCTATGGTCTCACAGTCCCTTGAAATCCCCCAAACAACAGATCCGTGATCTGCGTGCACTATTTCATTGACTTTAACCGACATATATAGGCTTTGGCAGATGTAATGCCCCATTTTATGAGCTGGTAATCAATACCAAATCTTTTATTACAAAACCATAAGCATGTAATCCTGTAACATAACACTATCACACTCAGGCACACACTATACAACGTTATAGATGAAATGTTGAAATTGCTGTCCATCTCATGCGAGACAAAGCAAGCATTACCACACTACAACATTGGCTTCTGCCTGACCCTGTATTTAATAAAATTGGTGCTAGCTAAATGGCCAATGCTCTGGTCTATATTTACATTGGTTCAGAGTGGTAACAATACTAATACAGGCAAAAGTCAATGATCTTTTCCTAAATAAGTCCAGTTCAATTGAGATAATATTTAAAAATCTGAAGTCATTTGGGAGAAAAAGAGCAAAAGGCAAAACGAGTGATTAAAAATAATTAATTACAATAGTGAGTTTTTGTATCCCTTACTGATACTTACACCAGAACAGAAATAATACAAATACATTCTATTTATATATTTACCTAATTTGGGCTATATAAGTCAAGATTTCAGCATTGAGTCCTACTGATCAAACAAATGAATATATGTATCTCCAAACTGCTGAGATGTCACAGACGAGGTAATAGTAAATAGTTGTGATGGTTATAAGTGAAAAAAAAAATCACCTAGAATTTTAATGTGTATAAAAGGTGGTAGGTTTATTGCAACCATTAGTGTTTCTCAAATGGTCTCCATAAAAGTTTTTCCAATTATTCTTGCAATCATTATGCAAACGTGTCTCCTGCTTGTTTAGCTCTATTAGGTAGCCATAGGATTGTAGAAGGAAGACACAATCCTTGTCATTTAAATTCTTCCTTAATAGTTGAAGATAGAAGATTAAGAACAAAAAACAGTAAGAAATTTTTAAAAGTTGAATGTAATTAGTTTACAATATGAGCTAATGTAGGAATTAAGAGTACTGAGAGTACAGTAATAACTGAAACAAATGAAGAGAGTGGGGGAGATAAAAATGAGCTAGATGATAGTGATGCTGGAATAGCTCTGGGGTTGAACATTTGCCTCGCAAGCAATCACAAGGTCCGAAGTTCGATTCCCAGCCCCTGAGAGTGCAAACCCTTCAGTGCAATTGGTAACCAATGGGATGGCTTGATGGTGAAGGTTCTCACCTTTCATTCAGGAGGTCCCCAGTTTTGGCCCTGAGTAGCCCCACATCCACCTTTGTGGAATGAAACCAAGGCACAACTAATGTACAATCATGGAGACTGCTCTGGGCCCTCACCCCTTCTCTCTCTCAAAACAATAAAACAATTCTTTTAAAAAAATGAGCTATATTATTCATATAGGTTGTAAGTATTTAGGTGAAGTGTTGAGAAGAAATGATTTTGATCAGGAAAGTGATATTAAATTGATGCTCACTTTTTTTTTTTAAAGATTTATTTTTTATTGTTTTTGACAGAGAGAGAGAGAGAGAGAGAGAGAGATACAGAGACAGAGACAGAGAGAAGGGGGAAGGCCCAGAACAGTCTCCATAGTTGCACATCATTGGTTTTTCCACATAGTTTCGTTCCACAGGCTAGTGCAGGGCTGCACAGGGCAGGAACTGGGCCGGGGTCTCATCCCGGCAAGAACTGAACTGGGGGCACTCCCCAGTTCAGCATATGGGTCCGCACAGGCTGGAGCCAGGATTCGATCCTCAGTCCCCAGGGCTGTAAAGTGAGCGCTTAACTCACTGAGCCATCCTGGCTTCCCCATGATGCTCACTTTTTAATAGCAAAATTTGAATCATAATTAAGCCTCTGTCAAAAATGGTCTTCCAAAAAATGTCTATGCTGTTTGTATGGGAAATAGTTTTTGAATCTTCCCTGAGTTAATAACTGATACTTGATTTCAACTCCTAAGGTTATTAGAAACGAAGAGAAGATTGGATGATAGGGTTATGAGTCAGCAATGACAGGTTTTTTTCCCTTGAATTGAAAATAATGTTGGAGAAAAGCTGCTCAGGTAGTTTAATGTTTGTGCCTGAAGATCTCCTCTGCTCAGCCTTTAATTTTAAAGCACAACCAGCTACAGATTCTTAGTAAACTATTTTTGTAATTTTAGATCCTGTATGTACTCTGAAGTGACATTTGAATAAATGAAATATTTTTCAGTAGCTTTGTTGCTCTTTAGAAAAAAATGAAGACATCAGACATTGAACATGCTTTAGAATAAGTTAATCTTAACATATTCCTTAAAAGATTTAGTAAATATGCAAATATGCTCCATAAAACAATTTTATCTGGAAACACAAAGACAAAAGCAATCACAAGTTTCACAGCTTTCTCAGCCTTAATTGGATTTGAAAGTTGAAAAATATTAATTCTATTTTATCTATATATAAATAAAATTTCAAAATACAAACAGCAAAATCTCAATGTTTATTGTTTGATTTAATCTTTTGTGTGTGTGTGTGGCTTTATCTCAGATATTATTTATGTGATAGAAGCTCTAGGGGAAAATAAAGATATATGTGGTTGAAATCTTGAACATATGCTGTGGCAACATTTCTTATTTCAAGTACCCTTTTCAGCATGAGCAGATAAACCAACAGAATATGCCTGGAGGGAAATATAAAAACACATTGAAATATTCCTGGTTTTAAGACATAAAAACTGTTCACCAAAGCCTGACTTATTTATTTAACTATTAACCTAAACTTTTCAACATGGTTATCAATCAATGTTGTGAATCAAAGCACCTTATTTAAACTGGTTAAAGTTTAATAGAAATTATATTTCCATATTTTTGCTTTGTTGTTGTATTTTTTAAACTTTATTTGTTTGTTTGTTTGTTTATTTATTTTTGACAGCGAGAGAGAGAGAGAGAGAGAGAGAGAGAGAGATACAGAGACAGAGACAGAGAGAGAACTGAACTGGGGGAGCTCCCAGTTCAGCATATGGGTCCGCACGGGCCGGGGCCAGGATTCGATCCTCGGTCCCCAGCGCTGCAAAGTGAGCGCTTAACCCACTGAGCCATCCCGGCTTCCCCATGTTGTTTTATTTCTATATATGTTGATAAGATTTTTGGTGTGGTATGTAAGAATATGTAGAGTTGCTTCATTGTTACTACTTATTAAATTAGGATTGAAAAACTGTAATTTATAAGGTAAAAGAGAAAGAACATTTCAATCAATAAGCTGAAAAAAGCCAGATGCTGAAGTGCTGATTTGATGACCAGGCAAGACAAAAGTGGAAGTTAGGGAGGGAGACGGTCCTCAGATTGTGGGAGACCATGTGAGACAGGTCAGTCTTCAAACATAGGGTGTGGAAATCAGGGAAATCATGTTTGCAGTTTAGAAATAATATGTGAAAATGAAATGGAAAAGTTCTATGATCAATAATAAAATTCTTCAGTTTAATACCAGTTCAATAGTATTTTTGAAATATTATTTTGTTCTTTGCCTCTTCAGCCGCTCTTCTTACTATTATATTATTATGAAAAAAGAAACACTTGATTGGGTGAAGCTAGCAGCAGGCAAATTTACTAGTGGCTTTTCTGTTTTCCTCATCTGCCCTTTTTCTTTGTTTTCCTCAGGCTCAAAGTAAACACTTTCAGTTTTTTGAGAGAAGCTATACTCTCCATAAGTGATAATTATCCCAAACACTTCTCTAGGGGTCTAATCCTTGGTATTCCCATCGTGGAAAGAGTATTCAGGAACCAAAATCAGTCTCTTGTTTTGTAATGCTTTATGACTGGTCACCTCTTTTATTCTAAATAGGTGTCCCAGCTGTTTTGAATGAGATAATAGTAATAAGGAGGTTACATAATTTACCTACATAATTGTAACATAATTCTACATAATCTTGTATTTACTTACATAATCTACCTACATAAAGTATCTTTTGTAATATATCTGTTTTTCCCAGTGTATCTCTGAAAATTGCATACGCAGTAGGTAAAATGACCTAACAAAAGAATGGCTTGTGTGAAAGATACTTGTCTTGTCATATTACTAATTTTTTAAAAAGTACTATATTTTTCTATTAAGAGGAGTTGTCAGGAACCTAGAGAGAACTGGATAGTTGTTTTTTTCCCCCTAAACTGTCAAGCTATCTGAAGACAATTTTTTATTTCTGTAAATGTCACATCAGTAAAAATGTTTATAGAAAAGTTCTATATCACATGAAGTAAACCACACAAACAAGGTAAAAATGTAGACAAAAATATGAGTAATGCTTGATAGTATATTCAGAATTTTTTGGATGCTGTTATTGGCCGTGCTGTGTAATGCCTGATATCCAGATTTTGAACATGGTCTTGGAACGACTATATCCAGCATGTGCTCCTGATTTTCTTGGGCTAGTAATCCTGTATTTTCAACTATTAAAATGCACTTATTAGTGTGTAGGGTCAGGCTGAATTTTCTAGTTTAATCAATTTAAAATTTACACACTAATTAAGATAGCAATAAACTGGAATATTTATTATATTTAAATCATTCCATGGCTATGATGTTAGTGTGAAGGAAGAGGAGAGAATTCAGTTTACCTATAGCTATCATATGAATGACCAGACATTCCGGTAGTAGACTAGTAATGATCCCCAGGATTGTCTCTAGGCTGATTTTTGAAATTCGGAATCTCTCTTTACTAATGTAACAAATATGTTTTATCTGCTTTTACCACCGCCTCTATTACGACTGATAAATATCATCATCTAGTGCTATGATTATCCAGGTAAGTGAATAATCATGTATGTGCATTAACTCATGTATCTCTTACCAAAAGCTATTATTTTTCTTTGCCCTACTGGATTTAGAATATCACGGAAACAATTTTTGTCCTAAGGAAGTGTATGTTTGAGTATACATCTGACAATACTAACTCACAGAAACATGAACAATAAGGAAATGCATCTCTGAGTGTTGTCACAAAGGATTGAGTTGCTAAATTCAACTCAGGGAAATTATAGATCTTATCCTACATTAAGCTTTAGTAATGATTCAAACATTACAGACATGTATTATGCACATATGTAACATGTTTCTCCTGAAGAAATCCAAAACAGTATACCATAGCTCTCTCAAAAAGCTATCATTTTCTTCAACATTTTTACTTTATGAAAAAACAGACAAGTTTTCGAGATGTGTACATAGAAACATTGATATAGAAGAGAGATAATTTGGAATATCCTCAATTGAATCTCCAGTAATCACATAGCCTATGTGACCATCCCCATTCTATTATACATGCCCCTAAATCCATACATTTCAGATGTTTTCCATAAATAATCTACATATCTGCTTATATAACCTGATAAAAGCATATATAAATAATATATACCTCTTTTTTGTAAGTAGTATTATTTATTATGTGTACAAAGATGTCAGATCAAGGTCATTCACTTCCCAAACACTCCTGGCCAGGGAGGAAACAGAGGTAAGCTGACTCTTGACCTTCTCCTCCATGCTCTGTGCAAAGCTGAGAGACACTTAGTGGAGAAAGAACGATTTGCCCCTCCTTTGTTTTGTGGAAAGCAGAATATCAAAGGCAATCAAGCATTGTTTAATTTTAACTTCTTGAGACTTTAATCTATACTAAGTAACTGAGATAAGGGGATAATCTCAAAGATAAGGGGATAATCCTGAGATGAGCTCAATTTTTATCTAGAGGTTAAAGGTCATGATTGCTATTGGTAGAGTTAAAAGAAGACAATAACCTCCCAGAGAGGATATACAATTTAGGTTAAGGGAGCAAAATTAGGAAATAGTGATTCCTATAAAAGACAACTTCACAGGCACTTTTTCATTGAATTGTGTGAAAAATTTGGCATAGTATATTTTTAAATATAGCTACTATAATTTTTCTTTTGTGTAAGTCTTCAGATTCTATAAGTAATGTTTGAACCTTTAGTAAAATACTATATACCAAGAATTCTTGTGCACTAATTTCATGAGACTAAACAATACTATTATGATACAACATACATCTATGGGCATTCACATATTTAGTTATCTAATGCTCTATTATGAAAGGAGTTTTGACATTTTATGAAGGGGTTTTTGTTCCAGAGTTTGAGATGGTATCAATACTGATTCAATGAGCAGTGCTCAGTGTAACAAGAAGAGAATCAGGAATGAACCACTTCCATTAGGCAATTCAGGAGCAGAACATAGTAGTTCTGATTTGTTCCAAAAATAAATTAATGGAGAGTGTTCACTGAAAGGGAGAAAAATGGCTCAAACATGGTCAGCCTCTATGATTTATTTTTTAATAATTCAGATAAATTAAAAACTAATTTACTATTTTTAAATATCATCTACCTTATAGAACCATTTGATTAGATAAACTGGTTGATACTTAGAATAAAAGCAGGGAAGCTAACATTCATTTTTGTGATAGGTAAGACTTGTCCTAGGGATGTCACCTAACTCATGGTTCCCATCCTCCATTCCTCATTCACACTTCTCTTTTCCACTGTTTTCCATATGTAGATATATCTGTTCTACTATATAAGATTTAAATCAGTAGTGACTAACTTATTGGACACATACACACAAAATAAATTCTATTATTAATACGAGCAGTAAATTAGGTAGAATCTTTGGATATGATGTTCAGATTTGGCTGTCTAGAATCCTTAGTTTTAAGGAAATGTAAAGGAGCTTATAGAATATATAGGGAATGGCAGAAGAAACAGCATTTTTAAAGCAGTATAGCAAAATTATATATGCTATGATTTTGTAATAAAAGATTTGGCATAAATTACCAGCTCATAAAAAGAGATGTTATTTCTGCTGGACCCTATGTGATAGATAGACAAAAAAAAAACAAAAGAAACAAACAAAAAAAAAGAACCCTTTACTTACATACTTTATAAATAAAAAACCCAGAAATAAAATTAAGAAAATGGTTCTATTTCCAATAGCCTCAAAAATATTAATAAAACAATATTTTGGAATCAATTTAACAAAAGAAGGGTAAAACTTTATACTGGAAATGAGAGAATATTATTGAAATAAATTAAAGAAGACCTAAATAAATAGAAAGACCTTCTGTTTACGGTTCAGAAAACGTAATGTTATTAGATGCTAACACATCCCAAATTATCTACAGATTCAATGAAATCCCCATTGAAATGACATATTTCTGCAAAACATGAAGAAATTATCTAGCTGACCCTAAGATTAATTTGGAAATGCAAGTAACACAGAATAGTAAAAACGTTCTTTGAACAGAGTAGGAGCCTCAAACTTCTGACTTGAAAACTTATCACATAGCTACAGTGCTCAGACACTGTTCTAGGAGTTGAGGATGCAGCACTGAACAAAGCAGACACAAATCCCTGACTGCAAGGAGCTTTCCTTCTAGTGAGGAGAGAGAGAGGAACAGAAACACTTACCATAAGTGAAACTGTATTACAAGGAACGCTATGAAAACAAATAGATCCAGGCAGTTGGAGGAGTGCTAGGGTCAGAGAAACTTTCAAATGAGGTGACATGTGCATGTGACTCAAGTGGGGGTACTTTAAAATACAGGTTCCTAAGAAAACAAACTTCTGTCCTTTCACCACCCACGTAACAAGGAAGCAAGTAATTCACCTATTGCACTTAATAGTGTTTCATGTTTTCGGAAAAGCACGTATTGAGTCCTTGATTAGAGAGCTCTGTGAATGTTCTTGAAAGTCTGGAAGATTTGGTGCGACAGGAATGGAGAGGAGTTGGAAAAGTGTTAAATGAGCCACAGTAATGCATAATAGCCTAATAACCTGTGGATGTACAAGTTAGAGTAAGAAGTTCACATTTTTTTCTAAAGATTTTGGGTAGCCATTAGAGTTTTTCTGAGACAAAATGATGTAATATATGCTCATTCTTAAGGGATGGCATTACTGTAGAGGATATCCAATGAATGCATATGCAAGCATGTGGAAGTGTACTTAAAAGGAGAAGACCAATTACAAAGTTACGTGAACAGTCCACATGCAGGATGTTCATGATGGTCCAAGTGCAAGACTGAAAAAAGAGAATAAAATTATTAGATCACAGACAATGGAGTGAAGGTTCCATCTTGGAAATTGGCATGGTTGTCATTTTATTCAATATTATGAGAATTACCATGATTCATGTTTTGTTTTAAAAGCTTAGAAAAAGAAATAAAACATTGTTGCTAAAATTTTATATGGAGCAATACTCAGAATGAATTTTACCTTTTTTCCCCTAAATTTTCAATCTTGTGTGTATATTTCTTTTTCATTTATATGTGTGTGTGTGTGTGTGTGTGTGTGTGTGTGTGTGTAAACATTTTGTTGTAGTTAATATGGTAAACTACATTAAAACCTTTATGAAATTCATTGAGGCCTATATGAATACAAAAATCCAAATTCATTAACTTTTGTGTTTGAATGAACTATGATTAAATTTTGAGAAAAATTAAGTCTTGGCAGACTTATGTTCCAATAGCAATGTTACAGAAAATATACTTAAATAAATAGCATCTGTTTGAGACAGATTATGTGACATCGAGTTACTTTGTTTATTTTTCTCCTTTTTACTCTATTTCATATATGGTTTTATGGATGACTAAAACAGAAATGAAAATTATTTCTAATCTACATTAAAATAAATATTCATTTTCCAACTAAAATAAATGGCAATACTACTTGCAGTTGAATTAACTGTTCTGATGCTTCAAATGATCTGCTCATTCTCTGACAAAATAGAAACATCTGAAATTCTGGCACTACTGTTTAAATGACAGAGGCATGCATTATTGTAGACATGCTATCATTTTTTCAGTTTGCATTTTATTTCTTTATAGTTCTGGAATAAGAATGATGACAAGTTATAATCTAAGAACTCCCTTTTTAAAATAAAAGCATGAAATCATCATAAAGATATGTTGGTTCATATTATATAGTTAATTAACAATTTTTAAAGTAAAATTACACTAATTTATCAGTTCCACAAAAGTGGCCATCATTTGTTTATTTTATCTGTTTTACCTTATCTTTTTACCACTGCTGTATGAAACATTATGTTACTTTTACACCATTTAAAGGGAGCTAGTAGAGAGGAAGGAGAGATGACTGGACAGAAAACAGAGTAATTTTAGGGCCGTGAAACTATTCTGTATGATGCCATAATGGTAGATATATGTCATTATATATTTGTCCTGACTCATAGGAGATACAATATGAAGAGCGAATCCTGATGTAAGCTATGGCCTCTGGATGATAGTGATGTGTTAATGTAAATTCACAGATTGTACCAGTGAGGGTGGTGTGGATATTGTGGGTGGGGGTGATAGATAAAGGGGGTGTGTGGATAATGGGGATGTGGATAATGGGGGTGTGGATAACGAGGGAGGCGATGCATGTATGGGGGAAGAGGGCATATAGAAATTTCTTTACCTTCAGCTCAATGAATCTAAAACTGCTGTGAATCTAAAACTGCTCTAAAAAATAAACTCTATTTTTTAAAGGAGCTGGTGTGTGCAAATAAATATATAACCATAACAATGATTTCATATTTGCATCAAGAAACATCTAGCCATTGATAATATATTTTGCCTACAGAAATAACCTTTGGGAAACTTAAAAGAGTTATATATTTCTTTACAAATCTAAGATATGGCAGGCTGTAATTCACTGAATCCTGCTGCTCTGAAGTTTGATGTCAAAGACATACAAAGTAACAGGGAATATTCAAGCCTATTTTTCTCCAACTGGTTTATCTGACAGCAGATTAAAAATTCTTATCTCCCCATATCTATGTTACAATGTGATCATCAATATACTGTCAAAATATCATTAAATGCATAATTCTATCTCATCTGGCTGCAAAAAATAAGTTTAGCATCACTAATGTTAATGTAAACTTCATGTGACAGTGTCAAATAAAACAACAATTAGTGAAAGTTATTCCAAGTTTTTTAAGATGAATGTGATATCTTGATAATTAGTCTTTGCTGATAAAGTTGCTGGAAATTGCTGATAAACATACAAACACATTATGAAACATTACCAAAACAACATTGATAGACTTTTAAAACATATCACTTTTCCAGCAGCTTCTGCTATAACAAGTTACAATGATTAAACGTTTCTGGTGTTTTGTGAAGATCATTTTCATCTACCCATAATAATTTCTACCCTTGTCCACATCTTATTGCTTATCTCTACTAGATTAGGAAATCTCTCATAATATTCTTTTCAAGAGATTTTTATGGAATTACTCCCAATAATGAATTGAAATTTTATTTTTTTCCTTAATAAATTTATTAACTTTAAAGTGAAAGATAATGACCAGTAGTGTCTCAGCACTATTGATACAATATGTAAACCATTGTTTCTCTCAATTTACCACATTAATGTCTCATTCAGAGAATGGGCTGACTGGGGTCTCCATCATGTCTTTCCTTGGTCGGCCTCTACTTTCTCACCTCCATTCTTTTCTTTAACTAACACAGTTGTCACCCTGAGTGAGATGTATTAATAGTATAAATCCTGGTAATTCGTACCTCACAACTCCCTTGTACATAGTTCTCTCACTAACTGAGCAATAACATAGTAAAAATGATTAAACCAGTTCACATGCTCAATTTAATGTCCTGTAGAGCCTGATTATAATCTAACTCTTTGACCTCTTTCCATTGTTACTTTTCACAAATTCTACAGTTATTATCACTGAATTACTTTGTGTAGACATGAGCTGTTATCCACAACTTAATAACGTTACTCAAGTTATTACCTATAATAGATGTGCTTTTTATTTCTAGGAAGTATCTTATCATTTGTCAAAGTTGAGTTAAATTGACACTATCGAGTTTACCTCAGACCTCCAATTCTCCATGGTTAAATTAATCTCTCTTTTCTGTGTATCCCAAGGACAGTCTCTTCCAACTCATTCATCCTGTATCATAGGTCACTCTTTTTCAGTAAATCCGTTTCTTTTGAAATTGTGAACTACTTAGAACAGGGTACATACCTAACATATTTGAATGCTCCATACACGAGAGAAATCTCTTGCAATTAATTATTGTTGCATAAAATAGAAAAGAATTTATTATATTATTAATATCATCAGTATATTGTTGCTTTACATTTACGAGACTTCTTAAATTGATGTTTTGAAGGCTTCAACATTCATTAATTTTTTGTTAAATGTTTAAATATTTTCCTATTAGACTGTTAAATATTAAGCTTTTCTTGCCAAATGTAAGAGATACAATAATCTGAGGAAAAGAACACTTGTTGTTTCAATCAGCATCTTATGGACAGTTCCGGAAAAGTTAATAAAAAAAAGAAAAGTCCTGGCTCTCAAAAAACTTAGAATCTAGTGAGGACGTATGTAAATCTTCAACTTAAATGGAAAATGATAAGTACAATTCAACATTTATGGAATGTTTATTATGTATCAGGATCTATGTTAGGTACGTTAGTGAACTGTATGCATTATTTTTAAAAATTATCATGAAGTGCCTGTTACTAACCCATACCTTTCAGAATAAAACAAAAAATGAGCACAGGAAGTTCTAAGAGCATGAGAGCGCACATTTTACATCCAGGCTGTCTCACTTTAGAACCTCCACGCTGAGAGAATGGGCACAGGGCACCATGACAACAGAGCAGAAGTAAACTGGGGACCGAGGGAAGGCTCTGGAGTGTCAGAACAAAGGAAACAAGGAGGGAGGCAAAGAAGAAATGAGGAAGGAGAAAAATAAGGAGAGAATGGTCCCTAGAATTCAAGGAAAAACAGAGTACTAAGAGGAATATGTGGCCAATATTATAAAATAGTGATATGGTGTTAATTAAGTGAAAGTAGGTACCGTAACTGGAAAACTCTAGAACAGTGGTTCTCACTAGCAAGATGTGTCAGAACTTCCTGAAAACAAAATACAGAAGCACCTAGCACCCCAGAGTAGCAACACATCTTGCTACAAGACTTTTGTTTGTGTTAAATGAGCAACCCCCCACCGGGCCCCATACAATCCTAAAGCAATGGTTTTCAGCTGGGGTTTGTTTTGCCTCCTAAGGGATATTTGACAATGTCTAAAAATGCCTTTGGTTGTCATAACTGGGCATGGAGGTGGGGGGTGACAGTTGCTACTGGCGTCTAGACAGGAGAAGCCAGGAATGTTACTAAACATCTTATAATTTCCAGAACAGCCCTGCACAGTTGAGACTTATCTGACCCAAAATAGCCATATTACTGGAACTGAGAAATTGCCCCCAAGTAAGGAACTCAATACTGGGGGAATTGAGGCTCTTCTATCAGGAAATGAATGATAGGGTGACAAAACCATCGAGGGTTTTCCCCATTTTGGAGTAGCAGAATTCAACATGAAACCCCAGACTTGAGGCAAGCTCCAGGTACATCTCTCTGTGAAGGGAGTTTCACAGATGTACAGATGGTGATGCTGGATATGTGTGACAGGGCCCAGAGTGGTCCTGCTTCCACTCTGATATTTGCACATCCCCTGAAGCAAAGTGCCCGTAATCAGATTTAGCAGTGCGACCATGCAAACAGAAATTCTCAATCGGACCAAGAAATCAGATTCTAATTACCAAATCTGGTCCAACTGGGCCATTTCAAAAATGTGGTGAACAATTATTTTAGAAAAATCAGCAGTTTAACAACAACAAAGTCAACAAAATTAATTTTTGAGAATTAGTTGTATTATATTAGCTATGACATTTAATGTTGATAACAAAATCAAAGTTCTAAACTACGTAATTAATATTTAGGGAAGGAATTAACAGTATTATGTTCACTAAAATCAATACAACAGGGTTCTCTCTAAAACATGGGTGGTTTAATCATGTCTTGCCAACATTAAAACGGTGCTATTAAGAGGACTGAATAACAAAACAGACACCAGCTGAGATTAAAGTTATTTACTGGAAGAGCTAACTTAAGGATTTCCCCAAAACACAGAACAAAAGAAGAAAAAAAAAAGTAAAATATTAAATAATACTAATGATATCTGTGGCAATCTCAATATCTTTATAAGAAGCATTCTTAAGGAAAGAGGAGAAAAAACATAGGCTTTTAATTATTAAAATTAATAGCTTAATGATTTTAGATCACTGTCCTTTTTACTTAATTCCTATAGTTCCATATTTGTTCTTTTGCCACAATTGCTATTATTTGGCATACTATCTTCATCAATCTGTGCACGTATTATGCTCAGAGATTGCCAGCTATTCCCAAATATCCATCTAGTCTCTCTTAACCTTTAACCATAAAACTCTGAAGTTTAGCTATTCTCATGTTTATGAAGGATACACATGGTATTGCCCACACTCTCTTGCCATAGAACTAACTCCTGAACAGTGGGGATCAACAATCAGATTTCGGCAGAGCTTTACTTAAAAGGAGTAAGAATGCTTTCCACATCCTCTTTTTCCTTCCTTCTGCTACTTGGAACATGAACATGATGATGAGTCATTCTGAAGCACGGAAAGATTTCAAGGTGAACATAATATACTAATAGTTTTGTAGTCACCCTTTAGCCTATCTAACATCTCTCTATCCATCTGTGTATATAGACTACGTAGTACTTATATGCACTTATCTATGTACCTAGACTCTATCTATCTATCTATCTATCTATCTATCTATCTATCTATCATCTATCTATCTATCTCTATCTCTATCTATAGATATAGATATTAATAGATAGATATGACATAAAATGAAAAATATGTGTCACCAATCAAATTCAGTAATAACTGATGAGGATAAAAAGAGAAAGACCAATTTTCAGGTGTTATATTTGAAAATATGTTTTCCATTAGTGAAAAAGATAATGAATGATAATTTAGTACAAGATTCAAATAATTTTTCATTCATAGGCTTGTTGCAAAATCTATGAATAGTAAATACAGTAAATATAGGTTTTAAGGAAAAAATATTTTTGCTCACAATGAACACAAAATCAAATAATACACTTGTGAGTATGCCTCTGATTTCAAAGTTTTAATCCTGGATCTCTAGCTTTTTGATGCTCTGTTAATTCCAGGATAGTCAGGCAAACCTCATTTCAGATAGAGATAAAGAATCTAATGTGTGACATTGAATGTGACTTGTATAGCCACTCAACTCAACCTTCTCATCACCCCGAAGTGACCCCAAATACTCTATTTTCTCTTCCTATGATGTATCTTTTTATTTATTTATTTTTTGGTATGGGACTCTGTAGCATTTCACAAGATCCTTTGAGGAATGACATACATTTCTGAAAGAGAATGCAAATTATGTGGGTCACAACAATTTATTTCAAGAGTTTATAATACAGTAAGGTCAGCTCTTCTTGCTTAAGGTAGACATGAGGAATGTCTCTGAGGAAAAAATCCCATAGTGGTTTTCAATGCATTAGAAAGTACACCTGACTTAAGAGTGTCTTCTAAATTCTAGCATGGAACTGCTTTACAAATGAAGCCAAACCATAATGATGGCAATTTGTAATCTCAGTAACCTATCCTCCTAAAGAGGGTCACATTCATTTTGCTCATTTTATAGTGAACAACATGAGAAAGTGCACTTAATTCTAATCTATAATTTTCTCTAACACATTTAATATTCCATTTGAAACAAATATGTACTTTTAGAATATGAAGAGCTATACAAAGTCCAGGTAACATAAACAAATAACAATTATATATCTACTGAATTAGAATGTCTATGCATAATTATCAATACATATTTAATTACATACATATATAAACACAGACAAATAAGTTTGGTCTGGACAAAATCATTATAATATGCTTAATATACTTTAAATATGTACTTACATACAGTATGTACTGTATAATTCAACAGAAATAACATATAAACTGATTTATTTTATTATAGTAGGTGCTACCAGAGAATGTAAAAAATACAATCATAAAATTCTCCATGGAGAAGTGAAGTGATCAGATCATGAATGATTCTGTATATCCTGTTAAGGGGTTCAGGTTTTATATACAGAGGACCAGGCAGGTTCTTAAAGATTTTACAGCGATAGCTTAGGGTTTACAAGGATCACTCCACCTGCTGTTTAGAATGAATAGATGACAAGAGGAACAATCAGGCCCTTGCTCAATAGTAATCTTTCTCAAGAACTGTTGTGGACCTGCACTCATTTACTGGTATTGAGAATGTAGGGTCTCCTCATAGTCAAGAAAGAGAATGATTAGAAAGGTGGAGAGTCAAATCAACACTCCATTCTAAAAACTGTTTCTGCCTTCAAGAATATCACTATTGGGCTCATCCACTTTAACTGCATATGTGGTTTTCTGCTTAAATGTTATACACCAAAATGCTTTGATATTTCACATTGTCATTTCTTGTAATTCAACCTAGAAATATAAATTTGAACACTGAGCTATAAAAAAAATTACAAGACTTGCATAAATTTTCCAGTTATCTCTTTTGTATGAAAAGTTTAAGATTACAATAATTTTTCCACAAATTTTTATACCAAAAATATGACAGCAATATAGACCAGCACATGA
This sequence comes from Craseonycteris thonglongyai, assembly GCA_004027555.1. Taxonomy (NCBI): domain Eukaryota; kingdom Metazoa; phylum Chordata; class Mammalia; order Chiroptera; family Craseonycteridae; genus Craseonycteris; species Craseonycteris thonglongyai. The sequence goes on along the minus strand of PVKE010011911.1, from coordinate 10,252 downwards.
CCTGGATAGTTCCAGTAGTGCCCAGATGGTCTCTCTGCTCTGCCTTTTGCCTCCTACAATGAGTTTTCTACAGAGCACCCAGTGATGCCTTAAAAATATCAGATTGTATTGCCTTCAAATAAAATCTTCCAGTCACTTCCTAGTTTACCAGCATTCAAAGCTAAAGTCTTTACAGTGGCATACAGACCCCTGAACAATGCAGGCATCTGCTACTATCTTTATTCCCCTTTACCATGTGGATGAAAAGGGGTCCTACGGAAAGCAATCTCACAGAGTGCTCTAATCATACATTCCTAACAGGGCAGGTCAGGGTGGGTCATCATGTCCCAGGCCTATAACTGTTTAGGAAAAGGTTGAGCTTTGCTGTAGGCAAGCCCTGTCCATTGTTTCTGTGCATCTAGGTTAATACACCTTTGAAATAAGGGTAACCACCCCAAGAGAGCACATAAGCTTGTTAACTCTCCTGTAATCCAATCTCTGTTTTGCTTTCTCCCACCTCCTTGTAATCTTCCTAGTGTTCCCTCCTTAATTCCAGAGGTGCAAAAGAAGCTATGAATATTCTTCTTTGGAGAATTTGAGATTTTGCTCCCCTGAATGTCATCACAATTCGGCTTGAATAAACTTATACAAGTGTGGATGTTCTTACATTGACAACATTGTGTTGTAGCCTAACACATGTAAATACCTGAGTTTTGAACTATTCTCTAAACCATACTGACAAGGGATTCTTACCTTTCTCTTTATAGATTAAAAAAATTTTTTTTGATGTAGTAATGTTATATATAATTTAAGTAGATAGATATGTGAATGTTTCCTAATAAGTATTTAAATCTTTTAAATGATCTACAAATTTCTATATCCAGAGTACGAACCAGAAATTTTTATCATAAACTTCAGTAATTTTCAAAAAATCTCAAGTTTTGTTGTACCTAAACTGACTGACCCCTCTTGTAAACAAAGAAAGATCTGCTCTTCTGAGGGTCTGCAAAAGCAGCTAAATAATACTTCTTTTTTTTTTTTTTAAAGATTTATTTATTGTTTTTGACAGAGAGAGATACAGAGTCAGAGAGAAGGGGGAGGGCCCAGAACAGTCTCCATAGTTGTACATCATTGGGTTTTTTTACACATAGTTTCATTCCACAGGTGGGCAGGGCTGCACAGGGCAGGAACTGGGCCGGGGTCTCACCCCCGTGAGAACTGAACTGGAGGCACTCCCCAGCTCAGCATATGGGTCCACACGGGCCAGGGCCGGGATTCGATCCTCGGTCCCCGGGGCTTCAAAGTGAGCGCTTAACCCACTGAGCCATCCCGGCTTCCCTAAATAATACTTCTTATACAGCATTTTCCATAATTAGTTTTAAAATAAGAATTTACACTAATAAGTTTGGGAGGTAACATTATCTTTACGATGAAAATATTAAACTTTATGACAACCTAATTTGAATATTAAAGATCACTATTCTCGATGAATATTTTCTAATGTATATATTTATTAAGGAAGCATAAAAGATTAACTTTAAATCAATGATTCTCACTCCACAGGTTTACAGGGAAAGTAAAAGTTCACAAAAAGTGCACAGGGAAAGTGCAAGAGAATAACACTGTCTGCGGATCTTAAATTAAATGGTATCCCTTGGTCAGTAGTAATGAGATTCTGGTAAGGAGAGAAATGCTGTCACAGTTGTTCAGGTTGCATGATAAGAAGTGTGCCAGAAACATTTAAAATTTTTGGAGGGATGCTTTCACCTACATAAAATGTTCAATGCTGAGCTCTTCATCTTGGTGAGGAGAAAAATATCTATGAATTTTAAACAGGCTTGACCATACCATCTTCAGGGTGAAATGCTTGTCAATGTGTGATCTGAAATAGTACAATCAAGCACACTGAAAATTCAGCAGTTTTTCTCATAAGAATGGATGTGTTCCTGACAACTAAACACTGGGTTTTATTTTGGCCCAGGGATTTGTTTTGATAGAAAACTTTATTTACTCCAAATACATCTTATGAACTATTAAAATGAATTAGAACTTCAAACAATTTTTATGCAAACTACATCAATTGCCTGATTGTTCTTTATGATTTCTTTCTTTGAAGAAAAGTGTGATCATTTATCAATGGAATTAGTGTAGGACTCCTATGTGCCTTGCTCCTTAGTTAGCACACAGCTTATATCAGCACACTGTGTTATGCAAGACAGCAAAAACTATTGAGTTACATGTGAATATTTACAGATAAGAAAATGCATCCTTTTTCCTTTTATTTTTATTTCATCACATAATAAATCTTTAATAAACAAAGTTTCTTTTGCTTTAGGAAATCAGAGAAAATTTAAATAGTTTCAGTGTTTAGATATTAACTAATGCCAAGTACATGAATTAGAGTTTGACCTTGGGTACAGAGGTGAATTACTATATGGTATTAAAATGCTCACTGTTTCTATATTGAAATGGTAGGAGCAACATAACATATCTTGGTTGCACTATATTCAAGTGATAAGAAGTACCAATATGTAAAACATAGACTAAATATTCCACAAAGTAAAAATAAGCACAAACACAAATAACTTTAAAAAAAAAAAAGAGAGGAAAAAACTCTACAATGGTTGTGTTTATGAAATGTTTCCCCGTGAACAAGTGGGTGATATAGGCAGCGCAAGTTGCATTTATACGTACTTCTAGACCTGAACTGATAAGACAGAATCATTTTACCTTCTGTGGTCCCATCATATCATTTCTCTATTTAAGTACTCCATTGAGCTAATCACACTCAGAATCAAAGCCAAGTCCTACAATGTTCACAAGTTCAGCTTCCTGCTGGCTCCTTCCACTTGCTCTCTTGGATCCAGCTGTCCCTCCAAACCCACCACCTTCTCAAGAAGGGGTCTTTTGATCTGCGCCCTCCTGGCTGCAATGTCCCCTCAGAGAGCAGCATGGCCAACTAACTCGTTTCCTTCTGGGATGAACTCAAATGGCACCTCCTGAGGGAGACATTTTCTTTGTGCCCTTTTTCAAAAGAGCAAGCGTACCTACTCTCAGTTACCTACTTTCTTTTCCTCCACAGCATTCGTCCACATCTGATTTTATATATGTACCAAAATTACCACAATCTGAGAAGCTTAAAAACAACAGAAACATATTCCCTCATAGTTCCCTCATAGTCCAGAATTTTAGAATTAGAACCAATGGGCCCAAACCAGGTGTCAACCTGACCACATTTGACCTGGAGGCTGTAGAGGACAACAGGCTCTTGACTCTTCCAGCCTTTGCTGGCGTCCCTTGGCCCATGGCTGTATCAGGACAACCTCCGCCTCCATCTTCCCTCCCCTTGTCCTCTTCTGTATGTGCATACCTATTTCTAGACTCTAGAACAGGCACATCCAACCTACGGCTCAGGACAGCTTTGAACGAGGCCCAACACAAAATCTTAAAACACTGTGGGATATTTTCTTACTCTTTTTTTCTTTTTTTTCTTAATCTCATCAGCTATCATTAGTGTTAGCATATTTTACATATGGTCCAAGACAATTCTTCTTCCAGCATGGCTGCTGTAGGACTCTTTGCTCTTCTATGTTATACTCTGGATTGGGCATAATATCTCCTTACAGTGTAAGATTTTTCTCTGCTTATAGAATAGGTTGAAGCTGCACAACCCTTATTTCTACACATTTCCTTCTTTTATTTGTATCTCTAAAAGAATCTCTGGAATTGAAACACTAATTTATCTCCACAGCACAACCTGTTTAGAATTTCTTTCTTTCTTTTTTTATTGTTAAATTTATTGGGGTGACATTGGTTGGCAACAACTACATAGTTTCCATGTGTACAAACTCTACTTTACATCTTCTATGCATTGCATTACATGCTCACCATGTTTAGAGTTTCTATAACTCAAAGCTCCTTGGGGGAGATGCTGGGCTGTTGGTGGAGGGCTTCAATTTGAAACAAGTGACCTGCTACCTGCAGCCTCTTCTTTACTAATACGGTGTCATGAGATGTATGCCTGTAGGAAATAATGTTTGTGTCTATTTTGCTTGACTAAGGTATGTATTTTATATACAAAGTACAGTCCAATGGCATAGGAACTCCATGCTGTTTTATAGTCGCCAGCTTGTGGTTTGGTTTATGGAATTATTACTATCCATCTATCAAAGAGTTTTTCATACATTTTAAAGATTTAATTTTACTAGCTAACTCCAATTCCTAATTTGTGACCTTGAGATTTTTAAGAAAATAATAGAATTAGAGTTAGAACAGCAAATTTGTGACTCTTTTTCTACAGTAATCTTCCCAACATTGCTTCATGAAGGTCTGCTAAACATAAAGGACTACAAAGATATCTTTGAGATTGTATTTCTTCAGTTGAATAACAAGTAAATTAGTATTTATTTTATTTGTATTCTCTCCTTGTACATGCGCACTATACATCTTATTTTATGTGTCTAATACCTCTCACAATTTAGGAAAATAAAGCTAATGCACACTTTCCAAAGGTGCATCAGCTAGACTTATCGCCGTGGGGAAAAGCCCGCCAATCTTGATATGCCCAGCACCACACCTTTATTAGACATTCCCAAGGACACAGTGCTCTATGGGGACACAGCGCTGTCAGCTCTGACAGCTTCGACACTTTTTAACAGTAGCTCCTGTCAGATTTTTCTCTGTGGCTTTTTTATCTTTTTCTATGCTGATTCTTTATTTAAACTGTTTCTTTTATAACTCTTCTCTCCTTTCTTTAAAAAAAAAAGAAAGAAAAAAGCTTATGAAAATCAAGCTGGAGGAAGAAAGTAAACAGCCATTATTAGAGATGTGTGGAAAACTTCTATGCACATCTGAGGTACAGGGGAGAAAAGCTTCCATGGGTATTTATTTGTCCATCTAACAATGTCTCAATGATACAGATTTCTATTTATTTTGGTTTTCAGATAATTAAGAGTAGATACATCATAGTGAAGCTCAATGTTCATGTTTTTCATGTTCAGTTTTTCAGTGTGTTAATCTTTCTAAACAAAAACACTGAACATTTTTGGAAAGGTTTAAAAAATTATGTAGTATTGAATTTGACTTGAAAGTGATCAAAGGCTTTAAATGATAGCTCTCTAGGGGAAGCCGGGATGGCTCAGTGGATTAAGCACTCACTTTGCAGTACAGGGGACTGAGGATCGAATCCCGGCCCTGGCCTGTGCGAAACCATTTGCTGAACTGGGAGCTCCCCCAGTTCAGTTCTCTCTCTCTCTCTGTCAAAAATAAATAAATATATTTAAAAGATAGCTCTCTTAGTATCACTTATTCAGAATTTTATTCTTGATAACATTTTTTCTTGTTAAAAAACACAGAGTAAATACTGTTCAATTAATGATGCCACTATTTGCAATGAAAGGTGAACTCTTTTGAGAAAGTTGTACCAATGGCAGAAAGAAACCTAAACAAAATTTCTTCAAAACAGTTTTCTTCTAAAGGAGAGGAGGAACATGGATATAAAATAGCATGTTAAATAATTTGAAAGATACTTAGATATTAAAGCCAATAAATATTGAATCTTGCTTTACTTTTGGCTTCTACTCTTATTCTTTGTAAGTTTTTCTTTATCTTTTTTAGATAGCTTAAAATAGTTGTTGCATCACTAAAATAATTTTATGTGTTAGTAGCTCTATCTGATTAATATGTAGGGTATGAAAAAATCAAATGAAGACATACCATCTGGGTAGTCAGTTATAGAATTTATGGATTGTGGGACCTGAACCAACCTCTCTGGGTTAGATCCCAATTCATTCCTGCCTACCTATTAGCCATGGGGACATGGAAAATGTGGAAATTGTCTGTACCTTGGTTTCTCTAGCTGTAAAATAATGATAATAACAGTAATATTCTCTAAGTAAAACAGTTGTTAGGATTCTGTGTAATAGTATAATTCCTTTATTACTTTTATAGAAAATTGTCATAAATAAGCTATAAAGTTGTTTGGTTAACAATTGGAACTTACATAAAATTGAACAGAAATTCCCTAAAATTTTCATCAGTTTTGTTTTTTTTTAGCACAAGACAATATAAACAGTAATTTTTATTAGTGCAATATATGCATTCTTGAGGCAAAATTGGTTCTCACCGTGCAAGATATCCTGCTCTTTTTATGTACAAAGCACTAATACACATAAATACACAGACAGATATACAACATATCTGTGGTGTTAAAATTTAATGAGAATATGTAAATAAAAGATGTCTTAAAAGGCACCTTGGGGAAAGAGTGATAATAAAAAAAGGTTGGGAACAACCAGTGTAACAAAGGCAGAGTAAAGAAATATTACAGTAAATTTTTAGAAATGGATATATACAAAGGAATATTTTTGTTTTTATTATTTATTCAATACAAACAATACACTAGTGAATAAGATGCAAGTACTGTTGGTAGTTCTTCACGGGTCCTCATGGATCTGCATACGTTGTGAGCAGAAATGGACTGAATCTTTTTTTCTAAATTTTTAGTAAAGTGTATCTAGTGAGCAGCCATGAAAGCAATGGGCCAACGTATTTGCTTCAAGTCCCTCTCCTGAGTTGCAACCTACTGTATGTACAGGGATCACATGGCGATTTCGGTTTCACTTTGTACATATTGGGGCTTAGGAAATAGGTGCCATTTTAAGAAACTGCTGGTTCTATTGCTACCGATATTATTATGAATAATAGAACTTTTTTTTTTCTTTGACCCAGATATCTCATGACATCTGTCAGCATCCACGATCCTGGGCTGACTAACTCATTAGTTGTATGTAAAGTCTCAGACCTTTTAATTCTTAACAAGTGTAACATTTTAATTCTAGAAATTTGTTTCAAAATTGCCGATAGTGTGTAAACTTAGGTAGATTCTCTTTCTTATGTGTAAGCAACTTGTTTTCTCTTTATATCTCAGCAAGACGTTATTTTCCGTTCTTTTAAGTGTTAGGGGAAATGATAGTTTGATCATTGCTTATTTGTATCACAGACTAATATTTTCAGTATTTTAACGTGCTCATATTTAAAAGAATTATTTGAACTACTCTATAGGTTCTGTATGGATAATTTGTATCTTTGACATTGCTTAAAACTCTTGTGAAGAATGGTTTCATTGTTTATTGTTTTATAATACATTATCCAGATATAACATCATGCTTTTAAATATGTAAAATGAATATACTGATTGCTTTTCCAACTCATGATTTACTTTACCAAACAAATGATTATTCCTGTAAGGTGAAATAACGATCCGAGTAGTCTAATAATAATTGCTGTCATATATGATTCAAATTGTTCACCAAGAATGGAAATAGTTTGCCATCCCCACTATCCTAGAAAGAATTATGCTTCAAGCTTCCTGTCCCATCAGCTTTCTCCAACTACCTAATTGAAAATCACCAAACTTAGATTTCTTATGTCAAGAAAAATTTTGGTTTATTGCTCTAGCATTTTCTGAGGCAAGGATCCCACTTGTCTATGCTTGTGTCAAATTCTGTAATAGTTATTCCCATGACAGGGTTCACAGGGGCTTTTCTATTAAGTTGAATTCAGAAGTCAAGTTTTCCCTAAGGATTACTGCATGCCAAGCTGACAAAACACCAGAGAGATGTTCTCTCATTTTTTTCCCCCATAGTCTTCTTTTCACTCTGTTTCCCTTTTTATTTTTTAACTCAGAAGAAAAAGAAATGTGAATTGAAATTGATGTGCACCTTATAAAAGTATAAGCTTATTTTAAACTAATGATACTTAAGATTAAATAAGAGAATTCTACATCGAAAACATATAGTAGAGGTAATCGTGGGTGTGCATCACATTTCCATTAATGTCTTTTTAAAATTCTGTTATTCTGATGTAAAACATTACATTAAAATCCTTTCTCTTAAATAAGCAAACAGTTCCGATTGAAAATTAAGCATTGTATTTATTGCTATCTCTCTGTAGAATGTTCTGAGAGCATAATTTTCCATGAGAGACTTGCATTCAACTCAGCTCATAGGTATGTGGGTTCCTCATTTTCTTGGAAGAACCGCATTGACCTTGCAGGCGTGGTCAGGACTGCATTTTCCCACTTCAATTTCCTGCTACTGTCTCACCTTGTGTTTCTGTTTGCCCTCGTTAGCTTGTCTCCACACCAAATGAGGCTTCAAAAAAGCCGTCCACGCTCTCGTCAACCCCTCGACTTTTTTTTTTCCCTCACGATTTCTGCTCTGGGGCCTAAGGTAGGGTTGGTAGGTGGACTATTTTATACATTAACTCTTACTTGTCTAGAACCAATGGGGAAATATAAAGTATTGAAAATACTAGCTTTTTTAAGCAAAAATTAAATGGTGGGGATTTCTTAAGAAAATCCCATAGGGAATATCTTCAATCAGATATATGTACTGGGAAAAGGTTGCTTTTGGAGAGCACTTATAACCTCTCCCATCCTACTTACCAAAAGAAAAAAAAAAAATGAAGAAAGGAAGACCTTTATTCTCTGTTGATGACGCAGTAGCAGAGAACAGAACGTGTTGTGTCTCTCTAACATTCTGGAAGCCTGGGCTCACTGAGAAAAATAATCAGAAGCATTGCAGATTGTACATGATCCTACAGTGACTGATTCAAGAATTTTAGAGATTAGAGTGAGTGAAAGAACGAGGGATTTTCACGGAAAACTGATCAACCATGTTAGAGAATAAGGAAAGCAGGACAATTTTTTTTCAGATTCATGATTATTAATTTTCAAATTTTTTCCCACCTACATTTGCAAATACATCACAACCTGGACTACACACACACACCTATAAAATATCTAAGGAAACTACTGAAAGTCTACACTTTGTTCTTATATTTTCTCCTCTCTACACTTCAAATCTGTATGGTAACAACTAAATTGATTCCATGTAATATGGATGGAAGTCATAATTTGAAAAACACTGCTTTCATGGGGAATGGGGCAACGGGAAGTGGAGATAAAATGCCAGACGAAAGTGGTGCTTTTGCTAATGAATGTGCAGCCAGTAATTATCAAACAGATCTATGGAACAGAACCTGCTCAGGATAAGTTTGCTAAATCATTCGCCACCAGCAGAGAAAATATGACATATGAATTTTTGTGGTAAGGCTGGAAGCATGTCTGTACCACGTATCAGTGAGGGGAGTTGTGGCAAAAATGAAATAATCCCAGTAAGAGTTCTGGGACAAGCCTGACACAAGTTCGTGTTATGGGTAGTGAGGTCTAGACAGATCTCTACCTCTCTTCAAGAAAACGAAATTTGGGTGTATTTAACTTATTTCTCTATTACTTAAATTCTCTGGTTTGTGACAAGTAACACAGTTAAACAGGTGGAAGTGTTACTAGGTTTCACGTGATTGGCAAAAGTTTTAAATCCTATTTCTAGATATTGCTATACCTAGTGAAGTGAAGGAACCAAGAATTCCCAGAGCAAAGCTAATCCCCGAGTGAATGCCAGACTCTGATAGACAGGTAGATGGTAGACTCTGTAGTGAGAAGTAAATGCTGGCACCAGGACCCAATCTCCCATCGTGTTTTCCAAAATCGTCGTCTCATCCCTGGCTTTAGTTCTCCCTTCAGAGAGACACAGATGTCAGCTGAGGTACCACTCACACAAGCAGATTATCTCCCTTCCCTGGAGTCCTGGCACTGGCTCAGCTGCCTTTGGATTCTGCATTACTGGCTGTGTATCCCTGTTAGGCTGAGACTTGGAAGAGAAGCAATGGAAGAATTAATTAGGAAAGATCACCAACAGCAAAGATGTGTCATTATACAGACCAACGTCAAGGTCATCCACACCCTCATCTTCCCGATTCCTAAGTACAGATGCAACAGTGAAGAAGGTCTATAGGAAAAAAAATGAATAATTTGAAATATGGTGTTGGAGGATAACCATGGATACCCCTGGGCTGCCAGAAAGGTGGAAGAAAAAAAAAAAGAGAGAGCCCCAGAGTAAATTAAGCCTAAAAAAAAAAAAGAAGACAAAACAAAAGCTGTTCTACTTCAGACACATTATGAGGAGGAGGGTTCTGTGGAAAAGACAACATACTGGGAAAAATAGAAGACAGCAGGAAAGGAAGACCGAGTGTGAGATGGACTGACTCCATAAAATGAGCCACAGGCTGAGTCTACAGGAGCTGAGCAGGGCTTCTGAGGACAGGACACTGTGGATGTCACTTCTTCATATGGTCACCAGGAGTCGGAGCTGACGCAATAGCACGTAACACACACACCGCTATCAGGTATGGATATGAAACCCAACCATTT
>PVKE010011910.1:23616-39406 GCA_004027555.1 Craseonycteris thonglongyai | reverse complement strand
CTTTAGTGCATATTTATTTCTATTTTACTCTTGACAGATAGAGAGAGAGACAGAGACAGAGACAGCTAGAGAACCGAACTGTGGGAACTCCCCAGTTCAGCATGTGGGTCCTGCCTGGGCCGGAGCCGGGATTCGATCCTCGGTCCTCGTGGCCTCAAAGCGAGCGCTCAACCCGCTGAGCCGTCCCGGCTTTTCCCTCATCAATTCTTTTGAAAAAGATATAAGAATTTTGGTTGACTTCAAGCTTACTTCTATAACACACAGAATATGGGATTCAACTGCCCTACTGTAGTTAGAGTTGGTCAGTCCATATCTGGGCTACTGTGTCTCATTCTAGATGCTGCATATTAAATGAAGTTTTACAAATTAAACAGAATGTTATGTGGAGAGTAACAGATGAATAATCAGGTGGCAGAAAAACATATATTTCCCCACAATAAGAAAAAACAGCTGAAGGAATTAGACATGTTTAGTAAAAGAAGATTTAAAATGAGATATTAGAACTGTCTTCAGAAAGTTCAAAGGTCCTTATGTTTTTCTTGCTCTGGTAGTCAACATGAGTATAGGTATTGGAAACTTGACAAGGCAGTGGTTTGGGGTCAATCTAAAGGAAAATTTTTTTCTAACAACTATACTCCTTCCAACCATCCACAGGTGGTATGGTTGATATTATACCCGCCACTCTTGGAAGCTCTTCATACAGAGCCCTGATGAACACCTATGGTAAACGCTGATGTGTCACCCAGCTCCCCCTTCCAAAATGACCCTCCCAGCTGCTGGGAGTGCCACCTGCAACAGGCCTTAGCCATCAGCACCCGTCAGGGTGGCCTGCTCAGGAGAGCTGCCATGAGCAAGGGCAGCCCCTCTAGGGCGCATTACTGCCTGGCCCCTGTGCCTCAGCTCTGGACAGCTCTAACGGATCTTTACAGCTTCAAAACTTCTCATCAAGTCAGCTGAGGCCTTTGTTGAAACTGCTTCAACTTCTCCTTCTGCTCTATCCTGCTTCCTTCCATCCCACAGGTGTTGATCTCAAGATTTCTAATTAACTTCCTGCCTGTTAATTTTCATCTCATAGAATCTGATGCCCAGGGAACCCAGCCTGTGACAATACCTGTCCAGGATGCTAGAGGCGCTGCTCTGAGCAGCGTAACCATAAAGGTCCCCTAGAGCCTTATGACTACAAAGTCTGGGTATCTAAAGCTGAAGTCTGCAAAGTTCCAACCTGACTCCACTGTGTGCAATCCAAATGGAGGATCCTCAGAAGAAATCTCAACATTCTTTCTAATCATCTGATCTATGGCTGGCCTGATATCACCTGGGAGGGACACATGTTGAGTCATTAGATTGCTCATTCAACCACCTGTCCAGTCTTTTGACAAATATTTATAAAGGCTAAAATATGCAACCAGGCCTGGTGGGCACAGTGGTGCACAAAGTAGCTCTTTCCTGGAGCTTACACTCTAGTGAGAGGAAATATATGAACATATTATTTCCAAATTTTCAGTCATTTGCACACTGCTTCCAAGATGTTTGCCTATATGTCCATTGCCTGATCATGGTTCTGCTAATTTATGTCTTGTGGAAGGTGGGGTCATGTTTATTTCTACTATGGGTCCATTGTAAGCAAAAATGTTCACTAATGGATAGGCTACTACTATATAGAAATTTTTTTCTAATATACTTTAAAATAAACATAGTTTTAAATTTTTTAAAGTGCATACCTGCATATTACTTGTGCCATATACATATACTACACTTTAAGGAGCAATTTACACAAAGATTCACATGGAAAGATGTTAAATTGCAAGTGTGATGGGTACTTACAAAGGAGAAGTATCCATTGCCTTCTAAATATATAACAGCAAGATTTAATTCACTCAAGGGCTTCCCTGAGGAAATGAGCTAATATCTGAAGGAAGAGTAAGAGTTGAGTAGGTAAAGAGGTAGAGTGTGGGTTATGAAGAACATTCTGGATAAAGAGAGCAGCATGTGCTAATGCCCTGCAGCAAGAAGGAACACAATGTCAGTGAGATGCAAGTGTGGAAAGCAAGTGGTGAGGGGCAGGACATGACCCGAGGCCAACCACCACGGTAGAGGCCAGTGATAGACAAGGGAAGTTAGGTGGACTCCATTCCCCAACATCTGTAGATAACCTGGTAGAAGCTGTATACACATAATCATTCTCTCTCCCCATACAACTGAATTACAACACTTTCCTAGACCCTCTGCCAAAGGACACAAATAATCAGTATCAGCATGCATGTTTCTAGCTTGGATTCCAATCTGAAACTGTGAAATGCATTCCAGATTTAAAACTTTGGGGTTGAGGTTCTATTTGCTAAATACTTAGATCTTTCTCTGGGGCTTTTAGTCATTTCATCCAGCAGGTGGAGTAGAGGGAAATGCTTTTTGTTCCCAACAAATCCCTTCTATCCAAAAGGAAAAGTAAGGTTTGCCAGCATAGTCAAGGGTGAGAGATAGAACAAGAAAGCAGTGATTATGTATTTGAATCTCTTTCATATGGAAAACATGAAATCATTAGCTTCTTATTTCAGTGCTTCTAGAAATTCTGAATTTTGACATTTCTGTCCAAGTTTGGGTAGCTGTTCTATTAATCAGTCCAAAAACAAATGAAGCCACTTAAAGAGAACCACACAACCAAAAACCACATCCTATACAAGATAGAAAAACAGGGAACTTGGAAACTCTTCCAAAATGGTGCCAGTTTCAGGGTTTAGGGGGAATTTGGCTGGCTGGAGAGGTCTTCATCTGGGTATGAAATAGATAACATAACATGTGTACACAGATATAATGAGGAAGACTCAGTAGCCCATTATTACCACCAAGATACTGGCTTCTTAACATCTCACAGTCAAAAAGTGACCTCCCAGAGAGAACAAAGAAACCAAAGAGACAGAAAGCGAATAGAGAGAGATTATTTTCGGTATTCTGAATTTTGTAAGAAACATGACTGCCATATGATAACCACTCTGAATGGATCTCTTTCCTTTTTCTAGAAGACACAGAGACCTGCCTTCCTGACCGCCAAAGAAGACAGTTCTGGAATTCTTGCTGTGGAGAAGGGACTGTAACTCAACTCCTGGGAACGAAGAAAGAAAAGGGCTCTATTGAAAAGTCCACAATTGAGCGGGGGAAAGTGATATATAAACAAATCATTAGAAGGCAATATAGGAGAGCACTAAAGCAATGTGTGCAGGTGCTACTAGAGCACCAGTGGGAGGAAAAAATTCCTCCCAGGGGAGTTAGGAAATGCTTCCCAGAGGTGATGTTTGACCTATGTCAGAAGAGATGAGCAGGTGGGGAAGTGGGGGGGGAGGGGGGGGAAGGGCCTTTTTGTGGGGAATGAAGCAGGACCATGGTGTCTCATCGATGGCACACAAGGATCAAGCACAGGAGAGTCAGCTGGTAAAGAGGAGTCAGTCACACATAGTCAAAGTCAGCCCTGAAAAGTCCATAGGGAAAGGACTCTCAGTAAGTGCCAACTCTCAATAAGTCACTGGCATGCATTTCAGGGGCTATGCAAGATGAACACTGTGAATGATTAACTACTGTAATCACACTCAGCCAGGGAGGTGCTCTCAGTACTGGTGGCCCAGAAAATGGACAACAACAGATTCCAGCCTCCCCTTCACTCTCTGGGAGCACATGTGCATGGAGCCGAATCCAGGCAGATCACTCGCACTATTTATTATTATGTTTTTCCTTCCTCTCTCTCCACTCTCTCCCTCTCTCTCCCTTTCTCTCTCTTCCTCTCTCTCCTGAGTAAAGTTGATTTTCTGTAATTTGACTATGTGATTGCGATGTCACCTTCCTACCAAGTATAGGGCACAAGCTTGGAGTTACCCAACTCCTCTATTAAGCATGTCACTTTCTTAATTAAGCCTTGGTCCCCACATTTCTAACACAGGGAGAATATTAAAATCTTCTTCATAAGGTTACTGTGAGGATTAAATGAACTAATCCACACAGATTGCATAGAACACTGGTTGGTACAAGGTGAGTGGTCAATAAATAATGACTATCACTGCTATTATTACTCCAACCAGAGGAAATGGCATGTGTTAGGATACAGAAGTACAAAGAATGGTGTGTAGAGAACAGTAAGCAGTATAACTAGACAAGGAACAAGGGTGAGGCTGCTAAGCTAAGCTCTGGGGAACTTGTGCTGTTTTTTTGTTTTTTGTTTTTTTATTGCTTGAGAGAAGGTGAAAGAGAGAGAGAGAAAGGGGTAGGGCCCAGAGTAGTCTCCATAGTTGTACATCATTAGTTGTGGCATAGTTTCATCCTATACAGGTGGATGTGTGGCCATGCTGGGCAGGAATCGGGCAGGAATCGAACAAGGGGCCTTCTGCATTGAGGTGAGAACCTTCACCACCATCCTGGCTATTACTACTGATTGCTCTGTAGTTCAGCATGTGGGTTTGCATGGGCCAGGGCTGGGATTCAATTCTCACACCTCATGGTTACAAGGCAAGTGCTCAACCTAATGAGCTCTCCTGGAATTCCTTCCACAGTTTTTTGAAGTCAATCATTACCCAACTCAATTTTTTTGTAAACCTTCGGCTGGCTCTCCATTTACTGTTACTGGAGAAAGGGCCTCCTCAGTGCAGTGTCCAGGCTCTTGGTGTCTCGAAGAAAGAGCCGAGTGACACACGGAAGTGCAGGGGTGAAAGAATAGTTTATTAAAAGTAGAAGTACACTGCCTAGAAGTGGGACTGTAGCAGAAAGGACAGTTTATTAGAAGCAAAAGTACACTCCTGAGAGATAGGAGTGAAGAGTAGCTCAAAAGGCCGATGATTCTTTATTGAAGAACTAAGCTTAAACTCTGCCTTTGGGCAAGAATAAACCAATGGAGACTTTTGGCAGGTAAATCATAAGTCCACATTTACATTAAACTGAGATAGTTCTGGCTGTGGAGAAAAAGATGATGGGAAAACCAGTCAGGTGGCTACTGTACGAGCTTGGTTTTGAGATAAGGACACCTGAATTGATAGTGGTGGTGGTGGGGTGGTGGTAATGGTGATGATTTTTTAGTGTGGGTTCTCCCAAAACAGACCCTGACACCTTGACAGGGGTGCAGGCTGGGAGGAGATCCTAGGCATTACAAGTGAAGAAGAGAAAGTAAGACAAATAGGAGAAGGGCCAAGAAAGGGTGCATCATAAGGTAGGTCACTGCTGTGGACAAGTAGGGCTCTGAGGGTTGTAAAGAAGACACCTCAGAATTGTCCAACAAGAGAAATGAGGTACTTATCCATAGGAGCCATCATTCTCTCTTTGAGAGCTTCCACTGGATGTGTACCCCAGCACTTTTACGCTGCTCTACTCTAGATTGAGCAAAACCCTGTAACACCCAAGGATGTCACTAGGCAGATAAAAAGAGGCAGGCCCTTGAGATAGAAGTTGTCGGTTTGTATGGGGACTATCCATTAGGGCTGCATCCAAGCTCAGAAGTGGCTTGAGGGATATATGGGGGAGCATGGTGATGATGATGACGATGATGATGATGATACTATAATAGTTGCAACAAGTAACCTTTACTACGTGCTTACCATGCCAGGCATGGTGATAAGCATTTCATTTAAACACATTATCATAGTCTTTTCTAACAAACCCTAGGAGGTGATGGTGCTATTAGTATCCCTATCTTAAAGATGGAGAAACTGAAGCAAAGAGAGGTTATGTGATGTCTACAAAGTCACAAAGTTATGAAGTGATGAAGCCTACACTTTGAGCTCATGTAGTTGACTCCAGAACCTACACCTTTGAATGTTACTCTATATTGCCTCTGAGAGAATGGTAAAGAGCTCAGAAGAAGAAATAGGGGGATGCCCAGATGACTCAGTGGGTTGAGCACTCACCTTGCAGCTCCAGGGTCCAAGGATCAAGTCCTAGCCCTGGCCCTGGCCCATGTGGACCCATATACTAAACTGGGGTGTGGCCCCAGTTCAGTTCTCGCCAGGGTGAGTTTCCCATGTGGGAGGCCCCTGTTTCAGCCCCCAGCTCACAAAGGCATGCCTCCCATGTGGAAGGCCCCAGGCCTGGTTCCCACCCTGCATGCCCCCTCCCCCCACCTACCTGTGTGAAATGAAACTATGTCGAAAACTGATGACATACAACTATGGAGACTGCTCTGGGCCCTTCCCCTTTTCTCTGTCTCTGTCAAAAACAAATAAAATAAATCTTAAAAAAAAAAAGAAAAGAAAGAAGAAATAGATCCAAGAATAACTGAGGACAGTACAGTCCAATAGAATTGTCCACAATAATAGAAATAATACCTATGCTATCCAATAGTGTAACCACTAGCCACAAATGGCTATTGATCACTTGGAAATGTGACAAGTAGGGCTGAAGATTTAAAGGTTGAATTTTACCTAAATTAATTTAAATTTAAATAGCCATGTGGGGTTAGTGGCTACTGTATTGGGCAGAGCAAATTTAGGAGGTGGAATACCCTGCCCTTGAAGAAGGTGAGAATGAGTTAGAACTTTCCCAACATGGTGATACTCATTACAAAGAGTATTTAGAATTTTGAAATTAATTTTTACATTTAGTTTAAAACTTTTTATATTAAACTAATGCAGGTACTTAGATTTAAAAGTCATATAGTACTACAAGGTTTATAACAAAACATAGCAGTCTTCCTTCCCATCATTCTCTTATCCTGTTCTCCAGAAGAAACCACTTTCATTTCTCCTAGATACTTCTCTTGATACTTACCTTTGTATTTCTAAACATGTTGATAATTCATTTCTTGATTTTTTTTTCTTCAATATTACACAGTATCTACTGGCTTCATTGCTTCTATGAAAGATATGGATTTAGCCTTTTACCCTATCCACGAGCCAGCTATACACATACATAGCCTCCACGCCATAATAGCGGTGTTCCCTATAAAGTTCCAACACTGGTTAGTTCAAGACTCAATGTTTACATTAATAAAATTATATAACTATTAGTTATATAGAAGTCACATGGATGATTGCATGTCTTTCCTCATACAAGGGTCTGGTTTTCAATTCCTCCATTTTCAACTTACCTACTCATCACTAATTCAGTCCCAAACTTAGAAAAACTCTAAAAAGCCTATCAATACAATCTACCACATTGTTTATCAATTCAATTTTTCATTGAGTTGTCTCTCCTGGCACCCTCCAATCTGTGAGGCTGCTCTCAGGGCCTCCTCAGTGCTATCACCCTGTGTCTTCTCTCTACTATTTTCGTGGGATTCCTTGTGTATCTCTCCTGTTTTGTATCTGCTGTTCCAGGATCCCATGCAATCCTTTCTTCATTTAGCCTGCACCCTCACCCCCCATTTTTAATATTTCCTCTAGTAACCTTTTTACAACTGGTAACTAAAAAGCTTTTTAGATGGCCTTTGTGCTTGAAAAATGTCTTCATTTTACCCTTACACTTGGTTGCTAGTCTAGCTATATATAAAAGTCTCAGTTGGAAATTATTCTCCCTCAGAAACATGAAAGTATTACTCTTTTGTCCCCTAAGCTTATAGTGCTAATGTGAAGACGTGTGATGTTACTCTGATAACTACTGTGATTAACTAAATGTTGTCTTTTCCTTTCTAGAAGCTTTCAATATCTTCTTTGGCTCTAGTGTTTGAAATATTATAATAATATGATTTGCTGTGGATCTTTTTATTCATTGTTGAGTTTGTGGTGGACTTCTAATTTAGAAATGTATGACCTTTGGGTCTAGGGAATTTTCTTAGAAGATTTCTTGGATAATTCTCTCCTTTCCATTTACTTAGTTCATTTTTGTTCTTATCCCGTACACACACACACACATACACACACAAACACACACACACACACACACACATACAGTCTCTTTCTCTCTTTCTCTTTCTCTCTCTCTCTCGCTCTCTTGCTCTCTCTCTCTCAGTTTTATTTCTCTGGAGAACCCTGATTCATAAAATTTAAGTACAAAAACAGCAATACAGTTTTGTAGAGGAAAGCCTCATTATTTTTGAAGATGTGTGATAAAGTTTTAAGGGGTAAAACGTCATGATGCACATAATTTACTTTACAGTGGTTCAGCAAACACACATACATACACACATAAAGCAACGTGGCAAAATGTTAACAACTAGTAAATGCAGATTATGGGTATATGGGTATGTACTGCACTTTTCTGTTCAAATTTTTCCAGAGTAAAGAGTCAAATTAAACGAAAAAATGA
Source organism: Craseonycteris thonglongyai (assembly GCA_004027555.1). Taxonomy (NCBI): domain Eukaryota; kingdom Metazoa; phylum Chordata; class Mammalia; order Chiroptera; family Craseonycteridae; genus Craseonycteris; species Craseonycteris thonglongyai. The sequence goes on along the minus strand of PVKE010011910.1, from coordinate 31,192 downwards.
AAAAATCAGAGCAGTAGGTGGGAAATGACAGTATTGAGGTTCATCTCACGTCTCACAGTAATCAGGTAGATGAGGCTTTAAAAGTTCCTAAGAGTAGGGAGTGTGGGAGACTTGGTCTTGAATTGGAGGTAAGTGAGAACTATAATTGAGACTATTGCTTACTAGGAATTTCAAAGAGCTATCCTGCCATTACTCTTTAAAGGGATGGATCAAAGGGTAAAAGCATCCCCTGGCCTAGGGATATGGCTGTCTTCAGCACTACATCATAAAGGGCGGGGGGCGGGAATTTCCCCCTAAGAATTTATAATCATGAGCCTGCCTACAAGTAGATTGGACTACAAATGTATACTGTTATACCTGTTGGGGAATCCTGTCCACAGAAATGAATAAAATACAATGGTCCATGATATTCTTCAGAAAGCTGGTAAACGCAACAGAAAACCTCTCTGCAGAGTCAAAGCCCCAAATTATGACGTATACTTTTTCTATGTTTAATGCACTCCCAACCACTGGTTCATAGTTCAAAAACTACTTATGAAAAATTGAATGAGAAGAGTCCGCAGATACAACAAATGGCATCACCAAACACCAAAGAACTTCAGACACTGGAATTATTGGATATATTGACTGGATGTAGACCATAAAATAAATATATTTAAAGTAATCAAATAAACTTTTCAAAAGGGACTTGTAATGTGAGAAATAAAAAGCATATCATGTACACAGGCAGATTTAATTCAGAAAGGAATAAAATAGAACTCCAAGTGAAAAACAGAGATATTTAAATTAAAATCTAATGGTAGACTACTTCCAGAAATGTCAGAGGAAGGTGCTCATGACGCCCTCCCATAGAAAACAATGACAAAAACAAGATTTAAAAGTGTTTTTTAAAAAATAACTATTTAAAGACCCTGGAGAGAGTCCAAAAGCAGACAGAAGCAGAAGGAAAGTTTAATCTCAAAAACTGCCACAGGAAGGGGTAAGACTTGAGTTTATGTCTTCCTGGCCTGAGGGTAATGCCCAACTCTTACAGCTATAGCTATTTTAAAAAATAGCAATGGAAAACCACAGTCTTACCAGCTAAGGTGCCAGATATCAGAGTTCAAAGCTGAAAATGTAGCTAGAAATCTACAGGAAAAGTACTGGCAGCAGAAAACCCACAGAAGGAACATAAAACTCCGAGTATGAACTCTACCCAAATCCTTGGCCAAGAGCTAAACTGCGCATGTGTGGGAAGAGGCCCTAAGGGGCCTGGTGAAAAAGTGGGCTGAAATCTGAAAAAAATCGGCCTCACAGAGCTTTGTGAGGCCCTACCTATAAATTCACTCCCCTCACCCGCATCCCACCTTTTTTTTTTAACTGAGTAAACTTCCCAACCATGCACATCAGGTGCCGGAAAGCTGAATCTTACAGGCTTGAAATGTCAGAGAGAGATCCCCAAACCAGCCAAACAGCTAAATATTAGGAAGAGGGGAATCTCTAAAAGCAAGAAAATAAAAAAAGACGGACCTCCATCTCTGTTAAAATCCTGAATAACCATCAAATTACACCAAAACAGGGAAAACTCAGAAGGCCAGGCAAAAAAAAAAAAAAAAAAAATAGTAGCAAAAGGAGACTACAAGAACAGAGATATTAGCCGCTGCATATTATAAGGATGGCAAAGTTTACAAATACAATCCAAAAAGTTACCTATAAAAAAAATAATAACAATAAACCTCAGAATACAGAGTTGAAATGTATATTTTTTACATGGTCCAATTTTCAACCAGAAATTCCTAGATATGCAAAGAAACAATTAAAGTAGGCTCTATATTCAGGGAGAAAAGCAGCCTATAGAAAGTGACTCTGAGTGGCTCCAGACGTTGGATTTGGCAAAGACTTTAAAGCAGTTATTATAAATATATTCAAAAAAGCAAAGGAATATATGATATGTCAAATTAACAGGTAAGAACTCTGTAATTTCTCTATGAGAGAAATCAAAATTAAAAATAAAAGTAATACAAATGCAAATTTTAGAACTGAAAAGCATAAAAACTGAAATCTAAAAAAGTTCACTAGCTAGGCTCAACCACTTATTGGGTATGGCAGAAGAAAGAATCCATGAACTTAAAGACAGTGCAATAGAAGTGCCCAATCCAAACAACAGAATGAATAAAAATTGAGGGGAAAATCAGATCCTCAGACACCTGACAGAACAGTATCCAAATGTTCAACTCACACATAACTGTAATTCTAGAGGAAGAGGGTAAAGAGAAGGGTTCAGAAAAAATATTTAAAGAAATAATTGCTGAAAACTTCCCATAAGGGAACAAGAAAATTCTTAGGGGTAATAGAACTGTTCTGTATTTTAAATGTTGTGGTGATTTTAAGGGCATTTACATTCATCAAAACTCATCTAATTATATAATTTAAATGGGTGTGTTTTACTGTACATAAATTATATCTCAATAAAGTCGTTTAAAATGTAAATGATGGAATACACCCCTCTACTTCCACTAAAAAAAGTTCTAATGGATGGGTTATATATTATATTAGACATAACTGAAGAGAGAACATAGGTAAACAGAAAAATTAACTGAAATAAATTAACCAGTATATAAGATGGTGAGATCAATTAGAGATCAAGAGACACAAATAATAGAATGAGAAGAAGAATAAGGGTAGAAATGTGGACAGATGGTATTTGGAGAGATTTTCACTGAGAATTTTCACTTTTAAAGTAAGACATGAATCCTAAAGTTTGGGAAGCACAAGGAGTCCTATGCAGTGTACAATGCACTTTATCCACATTTATACACAGTTGTGAGGCTACAAAATGACATAGAGAATATCTTTAAAACAGCCAAAGGAAAGAGAACAAAAACACTAATTCAAAAAGATATATGCACCCCTATGTGCACTTCAGCATTACTAGTAACAATCCAGATGATGGAAGCAACCTGGTTGCCCATCAGCAGTGGCTAGACAAAGAAGATGTGGTATGTGTATACAATGGAATATTATTCAGCAATAAAATAGAATGAAATCTTGCAACAACATGGATGAACCTAGAGGGCATTATGCTAAGTGAAATAAGTCAGACAAAGACAAATACCATATGATTTCACCTATAATTAGAATATAAATATTTTTAAAAATGAACAAACAGAATCAGACTCATAGGTACAGAGAATAAGCTGATGGTTACCAAAGTGAGGGGGTGGGGGATAGAAATTATAAAAAAGAACAAATACCTATAAAGTGGCATTTACACTGGCAGCAGACTTTTCAACCCAACAATAATGATCAAGAAAGAGTAGAATCTGGGGAAAGCTGGGATGACTCAGTGGGTTAAGCGCTCACTTTGCAGCCCCAGGGACCAAGGATCGAATCCCGGCCCCGGCCCATGCGGACCCATACGCTGAACTAGGGAGTGCCCCCAGTTTGGTTCTCACCGGGGTGAAGACCCTGGCCCAGTTCCTGCCCTGTGCAGCCCTGCGCCCACCTGTGGAATGAAACTATGTGGAAAAACCGATGATGTGCAACTATGGAGACTATTCGGGGCCCTCCCCCTTCTCTCTGTCTCTGTCTCTGTATCTCTCTCTCTCTCTCTGTCAAAAACAATAAAAATATATCTTTAAAAAAAAAAAGAAAGAGTAGAATCTGGTCTTCGAAGTGCGGATGAAAAATAAATGTCTGGGAAAGATGGGATGACATTGCAGGTTAAGTGCTCTCTTTGAAGCCCTGAGGATTGAGGATTGAATCCCAGCTCCTCAGGCCCAGGCGAATCCATATGCTGAACTGAGGTGTGCTTCCTGAATGTGGTGAGGCCCCCAAGTTCAGTTCAAAAAATAAATAAATAAATAAATACATAAATAAATAAAAGTCTTTAAAAGAAAAATAATAATAAAATAAATGTCAAACCATCCCTGTTGGTATCTCCTAGCCAGCTGCAGAGCTATTTCTGAACAGCACCTTCTGTTTTGAGCTTTCTCATTACCTCATCACCCCCAGTCCATCAAAATATGTCTAGTCTCTTAAACTATTAAAGGATTTTATTTAAAGTAAACAGTGTTAATGTGTTGAGGGTGTTAATGACTTAATACTGTGGACTGCCAGTGTTGACCTAAGCCATTTTTATTATAATATTACGTAAATATGCACAAATATATAAAACTAGGTTTAAACACTTATGCTTATAGTTCTTATACAACTACTAAACTAAAACATATTTATAAATAAATATAATTTATTTAAAAAAATTAACTCAAATTCAATACCAATAAAATATAAAATATTGATATGTGACAGATGATGCTATTTTGTCAAGATCAAATGACTAAAATTGTGTTGAATAGCAGAAAGATGTGGTTGCATGTTTTCTGTTTCACTGAAGGAGGCTCAGAGCAATTGGTCTGGAATCAGACTTCCTGGGTTGAAATCCCACTATGTGATTTGGGGAAGTGACTTTCCCTTTGTAAGTCTCCACACCTCCACAGTAAAATGAAAGGAGGTAATGAGTACCTTACCAAAGGAATGGTGTGAGGATTAAATGCAACAGTGCAAGAAAAGTACTTAGCCCAGTGCCCTGGCACATTAAAAATGGCTTTATAAATCATTATTGCTTAGCCTTTTTTGACAATAAACCTATTTTAACTTCTGTTCCATTAATTTGAAAGGCTAATCAATTTAATGAGGTACCCCAAATTATATTACCAAAAAATTCTATTCAAGGAAAAAATCCGAATGAACATGGGACCTACAAAGCTGGCTCTTTGCTGCATCTTTGTGTGCAATAAAAAAGGTACCACGAACACCAGGCTTTTGAATGTGTAATGCCGCTGTTAGTGCAAACCCCCTGATGACTCAATATGGACACCAAGTATTCTCTTCAGTCTGTCTATCCTGTGATGAGAAGTTATGGCCTTTCCTTGGTCCCATTGTGAATAATCTCCCATGCAAACCTGGGAACCAAAAGAGTATGCCCAGACTAAGTCATAGGGTATCCAGAATAGGTTTACAGTCCTTTTTAAAGATCATACCTGAAACACACACACACCTGTCTTAGATTTAACAGTTTCCTGGAAATAAAGAGTTTTAAGACAAAGGGTTTCCTCCAGGGGAGAGACTATTACATTTGGTGGCAGACTATGGTAGGAGGCTGGTAAAGGGGAGGGTTTTATCATTCGTTAGAGGTAAAAGAATGCTTATAACTTAAAAAAAAATAAACCAAATCCTACTATATATTCAGTCTACAAAGAAGGCAAACCCATGTGTACAGAATGAAACGTTATAGTTTAGTTTTTATAGGATGACAATTTATGGTAAGAAAGGCTGGGATGAACTGTCTTTACAATGTTTACTAAGAGAAATTTAATAAACGAAGTAACAACATTGGAGGAGAAACTTTTCACTGCTTAAAAATGCAACCATTTTAAATGACTTTATCCCCTACTGTATGCAAATACACTTAAAAATGAATTAGCGTATTCTCTTAATTAAGGAAAATCTATTAAACTCTTGGTCCCAAAGGTACGTCCTTGAAGGTAATCATAATCTATTTCCCAAATTTCATACAGTTCAGACTGGTCCTATTGCTCGTTATTTTAAATGGGTGAGGAATTAGCTGGGCTATCCGAGTCTGGGTAGGTTCTGACACATTCTACAAATAAAAGTAGATGCACAGAGTGAGAAAGTTACCGCACTTGGTCCTTTCTACCCCTATCCTTAAGCCCTCTGGCACAGCAAACTCTATAGTGAAATAGCAAAGATCAGATAAAGCAAACCATGTGAAATACTTACCAAAGACCACTGCAACTCAAGCAAGCCATCACACCACAATCTGAGAAAGTCACATGCACACAGAAGCTAGCGCCACAGATGGGCTCCAGCCCATTCCCCACACCCAAACTGTAACTGCCTTCCCCCTTCTCCCAGGATACGGAGAATACTAATGAACAAAAAACTGGTGGAATTCCTCAAATTCTTTAAGAACACCAAGTACAAAGAACAATGACTAGATTCAGACAAAAATAACAGATTGTTAGAAAATGAAATTTCCACAGACACTCATAGGACCATCCCCCCACCCCATCAATTAAAAAAACAGAGATGGCAAAAGATTTGAAAGCAGGGACTCAGACACTTGTATGCCCGTGTTCACAGCAATATTATTCACATTAGTCAAAAAGGCGGAAGCATCCCACATGTCCTTTATCAACAGGTGAGTGGTAAACACAAGGTAGTATTAATATATCCATTCAGTAGACACTTGTTACTCAGCCATGAAAAGGAACAAAGTGCTGACACACACTACAACATGCTTGAAAACATATTATGTGAAATCATCCAGACATAAAAGGACAAAAATTGTGTGATTCCATTCATATGAGATATATAGAATAGGCAAATTCATAGAAACAGAAGGTAGATTAGCAGTTACCAGGGGCTGGAGGAAATAGAGTTATTGCTTAATGGTTACACAGTTTCTGTGGGGAGAGGGGTGACAAAAATATTTTGGAAACAATAGTAGTAATGGTTGCACAACACTGTGAATCTAATTAATATCACAGAACTACCGGTATACATTTAAAATGGCTAAAACTGCCATTTTATGTTATATATAAAGGCTATGCAGAAAAAAAAATGGTCATATATGTCTCTATTTTTCTTTTTTTTTTTAAGATTTATTTTTTATTGTTTTTGACAGAGAGAGAGAAAGAGATACAGAGACAGAGAGAAGAAGGAGGGCCCAGAGCAGTCTCCATAGTTGCACATCATCAGTTTTTCCACATAGTTTCATTCCACAGGTGGGCGTGCGGCCGCACAGGGCAAGAACTGAGCCAGGGTCTTCACCCCAATGAGAACTGAACTGGGGGCACTCCCCAGTTCAGCATATGGGACCACACAGGCTGGGGCCAGGATTCGATCCTCAGTTCCTGGGGCTGCAAAGTGAGTGCCTAACCCACTGAGCCATCCCGGCCTCCCCTCTATTTTTCACATTACATGGCTGGATATCTTCCAGACAGCCCTCATGTATGTTAAGATAATTTTTTTAAACAAAGGACTCAAATACTAGAAACCACCTAAATATCCTTCAACAAGTACATAGATAAACAACTGTGGTACATCCATGTGTTGTAATAAAATGGAACAAACTATTGGAAGCCAATCTCCAAAGGGAAATTTCTTCATACTGTGATTGCATTTAAACAATATTCTCAAAAAGGTAAAACTATAGGGATAGAGAACAAATCGGTAATTGTCAGGCATTGGGGTTACAGGTAAGCGTATGCTCACGAAGAGGCAGCACAAAGCAATTTTGGGGGGTGATGGAACTGTTCTGTACCCCAACTGTGGTAGTGGTTACATTAATCAATACATACCGTATTTTCCGGAATATAAGACGACCGGGCGTATAAGACGACCCCCTAATTTTACAGTTAAAACATAGGTTTAGGCCTATATTCGCTGTATAAGACTACCCCCCACTTCCGAGGCTGTAGTCTTATACAGCGAATATAGGCCTAAACCTATGTTTTAACTGTAAAATTAGGGGGTCGTCTTATACGCCCGGTCGTCTTATATGCCGGAAAAT
>PVKE010011910.1:0-23516 GCA_004027555.1 Craseonycteris thonglongyai | reverse complement strand
GTTAAAATTTAAAACTATTCATCAAAACTTTTTAGGGGAAGCCAGGATGGCTCAGAGGATTAAGCGCTCAGTTTGCAACCCTGGGGACGGAGGATCGAATCCAAACCCACATGCTGAACTGGGGTGTGCTTCCCATTCAGGAGGCCCCCAGTTCAGTTCTCGCCAGGGCAAGCTTCCCATGTGGGAGGCCCCCAGATCAGCCCCCAGCTTGAGAGGGCAGGGCTCCCATGAGAGAGGCCCCTGCCCGGTTCCCACCCTGTGTGGCCTGCCCTGTCCACCTGTATGGAATGAAACCATGGCGAAAACTGATGACATACGGAGACTGCTCTGGGCCCTCCCCATTCTCTCTGTCTCTCTCTCTCTCTGTCTCTGTCAAAAACAATAAAATAAATCTAAAAGAAAAAAAAATTTTTAATGTTGGGGAAGCCGGGATGTCTCAGCAGGTTAAGCAAGCGCGTGCTTTGCAGTTCCGGGGTCTGAGGATCGAATTCCAGCCCTGGCCCACGTGGACCCATATGCTGAACTGGGATGTGGCCCCCAGTTGGGTTCTCACCCAGGCAAGCTTCCCATGTGGAAAGCCCTCGGTTCAGCACCCAGCTCATGGGGGCGTGCTTCCCATGCAGGAGGCCCCTTGCCTGGTTCCTGCCCTGCACGGCCCCTGCCCATCTGTGTGGAATGAAACTATGTCAAAAACTGATGATGAACAACAATGGAGACTGCTCTGGGCCCTCCTCCTTCTCTCTGTCTCTGTCTCTCTCTGTCTCTCTCTGTCTCTCTCTCTCTCTCTCTGTCAAAAACAATAAAATAAATCTTTTAAAAACAACTTTTATAGTAAAAAAAAAAAAGTGGGGTAGAAGGAGAAATGGCACTAATGGTGATCATTGCACTTGTAAACCACTGGTCACTGCTTCCTCTCTCAAGCCCCCTCTATTTCCCATGGACTTCTATATCTCTTAAAATGTCCAAAGATCACAGTCTGCAAAACATATTTTGTAAAATGATAACGAAGGATCCATACTTCTATTTCCTAGAAGGGATTCTTTTCCCTGACCTCATCCATCCACATATAATCACACTGTTTGGCTTTAGCCTTGATTCGTTTCCTGGACAGAACTTTCTTCACTTGGGAAAAAGAAATGTGGCTGTACCCCAGTGATAATGTCCGCAGGGTCCTGGAAATTATTAGAGCCCACATCTATCACAACACAATGAGGGGAACACTCACAGTGCTTCCTCTGAGGAACAAACTTGGCAAAATTTGTGCTCTCCCAGGGCAAGTCTCCTACGTTGTTTAATAATAATGGCCCCAGAAAACCTTCTGGTTTCATGACTATGCATCCCTGGAAGTAACCAATCCCACTAGAGTCCAAATCGAAGGCTTCATCTAATAAACACACAAAAACACTGTGGGAAACTCTGGATCCAAACCAACGGTCTGCAGGAGAAAAATGGGAAGAGAAAGCTCCCAGCTATCTCATGTTTCCGTGGTAATTCATGTCACACTGGCAGCTGTGGCCTTTGGAAGCCTTTGGAAGCCCCTGGGACATTATTTATGGCAGCTACAGGCCCTGGATGTGAACTGGACCAACTTGGGAGAAAACAGACAGAGATGGATGGCCCTGCTTTATCTCATCATGTACTTCCTCACCTCGAATTGCTGGGCAGGGTGTCACCCAGTGAAAGAATATTTTACAAGCAAGCCATTCATCAGGAACTCCCAATTAAAAAGTTGGAAAGCATAACGCTGGAGCTGGTTTTGCCATCTTGTGACACCTCGTTAACCTCATCACTGTTCCTCTGTTGAGGGCAGGAGTCTCAGGAAATACTACATAGGTTCTGTGCAGAACGCTCAAGCAGAAAAAGAGACAGCAACACTTGGCCTGAAAAATAAGCCCCCATCTGACCACAAGGATTGTGCCAGATCACAAACAAAACAGGAAGGACATGACAAGGAAAGGAAGATCTAATTAGAGTTCACAAACTTGAGGAACATTCACCTTTACCCAAAGGAAAATATAGTAGAAATAATAAGTAACCTGTTTTTCATAGGCCTTTCTAGTTAAGGGGAAGATGTTACCCAATGTCTCACTAAAGGAGACAGCTAGGGATTCGAACCACACTGTGTACCAAAAGCTGCACATTTTGTGAATTTTGAACTGAGCCCAAGTATGTATGTATGTATGTATGTATGTATGTATGTATGTATGTATTTATTTAAACTCAATGGCTAAACTAAACTTATGTTTTAAATACATAAATAAACTGTAGGGATACAGTTCAAACTGAAACCATGTCCATTTATGTTTTTTAACTGGTAAACTAAAATATAAAAGTATTCACCTAACCAAACCAATATGTCTGTGTGTTTGAGTCTGTCTCTGGTATCAAGGAAATGAAAAGACAGTAGGCTCTATCCAGAGCAAGGCATCCAACGTCATCTCTTTCTTGCTGAGGATTTGGTGAGACTTAGGCAGATGGTCCCAAGTGATCTCACAAGGCCCACGGGTAGAATCCAAAACTCTAAGTCTTATTTGAGTTGGCAACATTCTCATTTCCTCACAGGAACCAGAACCCCTTCCTTTGTTGGTTCCCTGAAAGAAGAAAGTTATAGACCCCCCCTCCTTTTTTTTTCTTCAGTCAAATAAGAAATCAAGAGTCCAAAAGATGGATTCTAATGCTTACCTATTTTCTGTGGCCTAGAGCAAGTTACTGGGGCTGTGGCATTGCTGTTCAGGCCCTTAGATCCCTTCAAAAAGGGCTAATGGGTCCTTTGGTCAATCTGACCAGACCAGAAGAGATGCTGACTGTGGTACACACAGCAAGGCCAGACATTTGTCTCACCTAGTTAACAATCAAAGGTGCAGGTGGATAGATCACTAGACAAGCCAGAATACTAATATGCCCTGGAAACCATGACACCCTAGACACAAAATACCCAAAACTGATGATTGTAGAACAAAGGGCATGTGAGTGAGTCAGAGGCTGACTCCTCAGAGTAAAGGACAGTCACACAAGCCTGGTCCACGGCCCATCTTTTGCAATCTCTTTTGGCTGGCTTTTTCTCTTCTTCTCTTACACAAGGGTCTGCTCTTGGCCTCTTCCCTTCTTGGGTGACTACAGCTGCTCCCACACTTCAAAGAGAGCCTGTTCCCTGATGACTGCCAAGCTGTGTATGTGCTTCTGTTGGAGGCTGTGGGTCAGGGTGTTCAACTGTCCACTGGACATGTCAAGGTGGATGATCAACAAACACCCTCAAAGTCATCAGCCCTCCCTTCCTCGGTCCCCTCCTACTCTGCCTCCTATATTAAGGTGACCAGATGTCCCGCTTTTGGCGGGACAATCCCAATTTTTAACAATTTGTCCCGTGTCCTGCTGCGTTTTAAAAAAGTCCCAATTTTTGGAAAGAATGCATGACAAGCTAGGGAACGGTGGGAGATAGACCAAATTTTTCATCAAGAACCCCCTCCCCCCCGGTCAATGGTGTCCCGCTTTACCAATGTTAAAATCTGGTCACCTTATCCTATATTCACTCATGAGAATTCTGAACTCTGAAGCAAAAATTGCTCCAAAGTGATTCCAGTGATGCTTCTCAGCTGAAAACAGAATTTCAGCAAGGAGAATGCAGAGACTAACCAGGTTATATAGATGTGCCTGTTCTCCCCGAGGTTAGGTTGGGTCGGTGTGGGGATGGAAGAGTGGGGGGTTAGGGAGCCATTCCCAGGATGTGGTTTCTTAAAAGTTAGGGAGGCTGGTGCAACAATCTACTGCAAACTCAATATTTATCCTCAGGATAATTGTTTCTAGGACCTACCTTTTTTAAATAAATCTTTTTTTTTTTTTTTTTTTTTTTTGACAGAGAGAGAGTGATACAGAGACAGAGACAGAGAGAGAACTGAACTGGGGGAGCTCCCAGTTCAGCACATGGTTCCACACGGGCCGGGGCCAGGACTCGATCCCCGGTCCCCGGCACTGCAAAGTGAGCGCTTAACCCACTGAGCCATCCCGGCTTCCTCTCTAGGACCTACCTTATTGGTTATAAGGAAACTTAGAAAATTAATGCATAGTTTGCTTAAGTCTTGGGATATCAGGACTTTTCTAGCTTTCTTCACCAATGTCACCATGTGCTTAAATAAAATACAAAATATCTAAAGAAAGTGAGAAAAATCTTCCAGAACGAATGTATGTTGAGCAGTCTCTGATTCTTGCTCCCTCTTTGAGGATCTCCTGCTGTACCTGGCCACTGCCTCTAGGTTACAGCATAAGCAAACCCCCTTTATTTCTACTTATAACATCTCAGACCAGCTAACAACATTATAAAAAACATTATAAGACAAATAAGCAAACAATAATAAAGAACACATGGGGGAAGCCGGGATGGCTCAGCAGGTTCAGCGCTCACTTTGCAGCCCCGGGAACCAAGGTTCAGATCCCAGCCCCAGCCCATGTGTACCTATGTGCTGAACTGGGGTGTGCTTCCCATGCAGGAGGCCCCCAATTTGGTTCCAGCCCTGCAAGGCCCCTGCCCACCTGTGTGGAATGAAACCATGTTGAAAACTGATGATGTACAACTATAGAGACTGCTCTGGGCCCTCCCCCTTCTCTCTCTCTCTCTCTGTCAAAAACAATAAAATCTATCTATCTATATCTATCTATCTATCTATCTATCTATATATATATATATATATATATATATATATATATATAAAAGAACACATGTCCTCACATACAGCTGTAGGACTTGAAATCTAGACATAATCTAATCATCAACCTCTTTAACTTTCATTTCATAAATGAGGAAAGTAAGGCTCAGAGAGGGTCAGTGAAGGGCCCAAGGCCATAAAGCAATAGTGTGGCAAGAGCAGACCCCAAACTTGGTGATTTACCTTCCCATCTTATGTACATTTCATTCTCTGAAGCTACTGCTCTTAAAAACAAGGCCTGATCCCTTCTCCTTCCAACCTAAGGTTCATTGTTTCTGGCTCTCTGCTACATGGCCTCCGAGCACCATCTTGGTGCCTTGGTTCCTGGGAACTAGTTAATCCAAATATCCTGCTATATTCAAGGTCAAACTCTAACTCCTCTAACAAAGCTACCAATTTTTCTTGCAAACCTTCTACTCAGTTCTGGTTTCTCACGTAAACAACATGCCTGGTTTTCAGTGGAGTTACCTGATAATGGGGACTGACATCCTTGGGACTCTGAATGGCCATGATTTGAGTAACTTGTTACAGGGTAGCAGACTCTCCAAATTCTCATTAATGCCTTAATCATATAGTAACGATTATAACTGCACACACACGCCTGCTTATACACACAAACTTACATAACAAGAATTAGAACATATATATTGAGGATGATTATTCTTGCTATCATATTTAGCCAAGAATATCAACCAAAAGGCACTTGAAGACCATGGGATTTTATATAGCCTGGTGCATAAATTCCATCCTGGGCTGGAAGTCATCTTAATGTGTTCCTTGTCCTGATTTTGCTCGCCAGAACTCTAAGAGCCTGATCTGCATGCCAACACAGGATATCTGGGGAATCAGCCTCGGTCAGCAGGAATTTGATTTGCCCTGGGCCCCAAAACATCATAGAACAGTAGTTTTCAAATATCTTCGGCTATCTCTGTGGAGATGGAGATGAGGGGGCAGCCTCCACATTTATAAAAGATAAATGGTTGAGGAGAAACATTATATGATGTGTAAGATCTCTTTTCCAGAAGTTTAGGTATGGAACTAAATTTTCCTTGGTTTGCTTAAGGGAAACACTTTTTTCTTGAATTTTTGCTTCTGGGTACTTACAGTGGAATGTTAACTGTCTTGTTCTCAATTCTACTCTCAGGCAAGGCCTGAATTTGTTTTTCAGAGAGAGGTGTGAGCCTCCTACCTCTCTCACTATCTCTTCTCCACCTCTCTCTTTCACCTCTCCTCTTAAAAGTAAACTGCATATTTTTTTATTTACAAGGATTCGAGTAGCTCACCCCAGAGTAAAGAATGGAGGCCTCTGCTTTGCACCAGAAAAACAGAAGCAGCCAGACTTAAGAGGGTGACTGAAATTCTTCAGAAGGTTGGGGTTTTGGAGTTAATGTGTATAGCGCTTGAACATCTGCACCCCACTGACATGCTATATCTGGGACAGGAATAGAGAATTGCTGCTAAGCCACAAAACCCCGAGAGCAGTGCCAGGGGTTTCTGTGTCCTCCCTGGGCCCATAAAAAGCCTCTTTGAAGGACATTGAATAGGGAAGCCTCTTAGGGAAGTAGGGCCCAACAGACGGCCAAGAAAAGCCACCTAGAAATTGCAATAAATGTCTCAAATACTTCCCAACTCAATTTATGAGACCCGTATTACTCTGATACCAAAATCAGACCAAGATATTATAAGAAAACTATAGACCAACATCTCTTATTAACATAACTACAAAAATGATTAAGACAATATTAACAAATATAATTTAGTGATACAGAAAAAAGGATAATCTTAGCATAACCATACAAGAGAAAATTACTCCACAAAAAAGAGGAAAGAACTAGTGATATAAGAGGGCTGTCCAGAAAAAATGCCTGTTTTTCATATTGCATGGTTGGATACTTTCCAGACAGCCCTCATAAATGACAAAATGTACAAATCTCAAAAACATTACACAAAGTTGAAGAAGCCAAACAAGGGAATGACAGGATGGCTCAGCTGGTTAAGTGCTTAGCTTGCAGCCCCAGTGCCTTGGAGTAGAAAGGATGAGGCTTGTAGGAGGGTAAAGTAGGCCCCCAGTGCGATTGTAATAAATAGGGCTTGTATTATGTGCTTTCGGTTACCTTCTATGAGGCTGTGGTGAGCTCATGTAATGGATACTCCTGAGGCTAATAGAACTGATGTGTTGAGGAGGGGAACTTCCAGGGGATTTAGGGGGGTAATACCTGTGGGAGGTCAGCAGCCCCCATTAACTGGCATGGGGCCCAAGGAAATTTGGGGGCATTGTGAAGAAATTGTATACCCTAATTGTGGGTCTTGTGGGTATTGTTACATGGATGTGTAACTCTCAAAACTTATCAAAATATACACTTTCCATTATACTATATGTAAGCTATGGCTCAATAAATTTGATATTTTTAAAGATTTATTTTAATGTTTTGAGAGAAGGTGAGAGAGAGAGAGAGAGAGAGAAGGGGGAGGACCCAGAGCAATCTCCATAGTTGTACATCATTAGTTGTAACATGGTTTCATTCCACACAGGTGGATGTGGGGCCGCACAAGGTGGGAACCGAACCAGGGGCCTCCTGTATGGGAGTGCAGAACCTTTGCCGCCTAGCCATTCTGGTGGTTACCAGTTGCGCCACTGTTCAGCATATGGGTTTGCACAGCCTGAGACCGGGAATCAAACCCCGGACTTCACAACTACAAGGCAAGCGCTCAACCACTGAGCTATCCTGGCATCCCTAAGTTTGATTTTTTTTTAAACCTGCAAAAGCAAGCTTGTCTAATGAAGGCCCTAATCTTTAAAAGGCCACAACAATTGGTGGAATGGGCCTAAAGAACTGTAATTATCAGGGTGAAGACTCATTTACAGCACCAAGGATTCGCCGGAAGTGATCGCAGGGTGGTCTTGGGAAAGGTGGTGACATTGGGACAAATAATCAACCCAAACCCTCAGAACCCTTGAATATTAAACGACTAAACTGAAGGAATATTGTTTCTTAATGCCAAGGGCACGATAATCCTTAACAGTCCCTGAGGGCTCAAACTTCAAGGTTTGCAAGGTAACTGCTTGACATACAAAGACATCTGAGATATGTCATATGTTTCTTAAGCCATTTTACAATTTGATATCTCTGAGAAGCACCCAGATTTAATTTGCTTTGAGTGCAGTTACAGTGCAAATATCACCAAGAAATAATTATATATATTCAGTGTTAAAGTGTGAACTGTAGAAATAATCCCTTTAAGATGTCTGTTTTGAATCTGCACGAAAGTGACACTGAAAGCCAAGTGGGGTATTCAAGTGAAAACAGTGAGACTGATATTCAACAACTTCGTACAGCTGACTATTCAACAGGAGATTCAAATACAAGTGACGATAGCCCTAGCCAACGTAATGTTCATAAATGTACAGAACCTATATCTACATCAAATTGCTGGTATAAACACTTTAGTTTTGTGAAGACTAGGGGCAAATCCTATGCTTCTTTGTGTTTTGAAATGAGTGCTAAGTGATAATTTTTTTGAAATAACAATAGAAACAAATATTAAGATATGCAAGTCAAAGGATAAAGGACCTGAACTTAAAAAAGGCTGATGAGTGGTTTCTAGTAACAAGTGAAATGAAAACATACCTTTCATTATATATCATAATGTCACAAGTACAAAAATCTAAACTAGATATGTATTGGCCAAAAAGAGCAATATTAAAGATACTGATATTTTCAAAAACTATGCCTTTGAAACACTTCTTGGGTCTATCACATTTTCTTCACTGTGCGGATAATGATACTGTATGTAAAGAAGGCAGAATACAAAAAGTGCAAAGTATACACTCCAGATAAAGATGTCTCCCTAGAAGAGTCACTGATGAAATTCAAAGGACGGCTGGGGTACGTGCAATTTATAGCTACCAAATGTGCCAGATTTGAAATCAAAGTTTACAAACTATATGAATCCAATATTGGATATTGTACCCACAAATGTTGAAAAATAATATTTTTTACTCACATAGAATTTCATTTAATTCGTATGTCAAAGGGTTAAGGCGCCTCCTATAAGTCCTTAAAGGCTGTTGTTGTTGTTGTTGTTGTTGTTGGCAAGGCTCTCTCATGAGAGGTCTCCAGAAGCTCAAGGCGGTGCCCAGACAACAGCCAGCAAGGAAATGAGGACCTCAGTCCTGAAACCACAGGAACTGACTGCTGCCAACAACCTGAAGGAGCTTGGAAGGAGATTCTTCCCCTGAGCCTCCAGAAAGTAACTCAGCCCTGCCCACACCTTGATTTCGGTCTGTGAGACCAAGAACAGAAAACTAAGCCTACCCAGATTTCTGACCCACAAAACTGTGAGATAATAAATTTGAACTATTTTAAGCCTCTAAGGTTGTGGTAATTTGTTGCAGCACTAAGAGAAAACTTAATGCATGTTATAACAATAGTAACCATATATAGAAACTTTCTAGATTTTATTAGACTACAAAAAAAAAAGAGAAAATCAATCTTACTATTCTTTCCTTTCATTCACATTTCATGATGAAAATCATTAAAAAATGTATATCTATTGGTCTGAGTCGCTAACAGTAAACTGTTGATTTTGCCTATGGTTTTACCTGAATAATTCCAAGAACTGAAATTTCATATGGAAGGAATGATATCTTTATAGTAGAACTTCTGTTTGAGTAAAAAGATGTTCGGTAAGGTTTTCTTGATTATAATTTGGGACTGAACTTCTTAGCTAAGGGACTTTCTTTTATTTCTGAAGAAAAATATATTTAACCTTTTATTCTACATACAGAATTCACTTTGACTTCAAAATTATTCTTACTTAAAATGCAAACACAGGACTTTCAGTATATCAACCTTATAGATACAAAACAAAGGCTCCAAGTTAAAGTTTTCATTTTTAAAGATAGGATTTTCCAGGTATAATTAAAATGGTTTCTTAGTAATTTTTAAAATATTCTTCCTTGACTCTGCACTATGAGATAACAACTTATTAAATACCTTTTTTTTCCCATTACAAAGTTTTGAATAAAATATTTTGCTTAGAAACCTGGGTAGCTTAGTACCCAGGCGAAACTGATCTGGTTCCTTGGAAATCAATGGAGTTTATGTCAAACTAAAGGCTGCTTTTAAAACTATTTGAAGGGATGCTGGGATAGGTCAGAGGGTGAGTGCTTGCCTCGCAATCGAAAGGTCCAGTGTTCAATTCCCAGGCTCGGCCTGTGCAACCCTATATGCTGAATGGCGGTGTAACTGGTAACCAACCACCAGGATGGTATGACAGTGAAGGTTCTCACATCCCATGCGGAAGGACCCTGGCTCAGTTCCCACCCCGTGCAGCCCAACATCCACTTGTATAGAATCAAACCATGTCACAACTAATGACGTACAACTATGGAGACTGTTGTGGGCCCTCCCCTTTCTCTCTCTCTCTCTCTCTCTCTCTCTCTCTCTCTCTCTGTCACCTTCCCTCAAAAATATAAATAAAAATTGGAAAAAAACTATTTGAATAATAAAACAAATTCTAATGAATTACATGATTTTATAGTACAATAGTTCAAAAGCTTTTTTTTTTTTTTTTTTGTATTTTGTTTTTGTTTTTATGCAGCTTTGAGAGATGTTGCATGTGGTGCCAGGATATTCCACTGATTACTGTGACAAGGGCTTATCTGGGCCAGGGTTTTATTTCTAGTCTTCACTAGGAGGGATATTTGCAAAAGGTGAGTGCCTGGAAAGATCTAATTCTTCCCCAATTCCAGGTGGTTATGCCACAACACAAAAGTACTTTTCTATATTTCCTAGAAATATATTTCTATATTTTCTATATTTCCTATCTCCATCCACTCCTCTGAACCTATAATTATTTGCAAACCTCCCAGACATTTAAAGTTTTTTAAGGACTCCTGTACTAGATTATTCATAAACTAATTATCTACAGAACTTTGAGGTCTAATTTTACTTTCTCCCTCTTTCTAGTTGCCATGTTTAATTGCAATTGTCAACCATGGTTTATTAAAAAGACGAGCTGTCTCTTAGAAAGCTGCCCTAAGGCCACTATTAAGGAAGCCAGGCTTAGCTATTGAATAATGAGATACTTCCTGGAGAACAAGGGAGATGCCCAAGCCAAGAGCCCTGACCAACTATGAGACACGTGGATAAGGCCTCTGGATCTTCCAGCCTAGACACAACCAGCCAAGCAGCCACATGAGTGAACCTACATGAAACCAACAGAGGAACTGCCCAACCAGTCCAAGGAATGGTGAGACATAGTAAATCATTATTATTTTCAGCTACTGTGTTTTGGAATGGCTTGTCCCACCAAAGGCTAACTGAAATACTAGTAAAATATTAAAAACGTTCTGCCTGAGAGATGGAATAGGAATAATATGCCTGCTTTTGACATTATACTGTAAGTCCCACTCAGAACAATAAGGCAGCACATGTAAATAAAAGGACTAAGGATTAGAAAGAAAAAAATAAAACTCAGTATTTAAAAATGACATAATTGTATTGTGGGTAACACAGAAGAACCTATTAGGTTTAATAAGCAAATTTAGCAAGGTCACTGGTTTAAGATTGATATTAATTTTTTTCTATATACAAGAAACAAATATATAGGAAAATAAAAAGAATGTCATTTACAACAGGATCAAAAACCATGAATTAGCTGGGAATAAATTACATAAAAGATGTGTAAGGCTTCTACACTGAAACCTACAAAATATTACTGAGAAAAATAAGAACTATACAAATGAAGAGATACAATATATTTATAGACAGGAATGTTCAATATTCAAAGATGTCAGTTGCCCCCACACTGATCTACACATGCAATTCAAGTGGAAACAAAATCCCAGGATGGTTGTTTTTTCTTTTTCCTGGAAATTGACCCGTTGACTCCAAAATTTATCTAAAAATAAAAAGAAATAGGATAAAATCTACAGTCTTAAATTAGAAACAAAATTGAGTGACTGAAGCTACCAAATATCAAGACTTACCATAATGCTACATTAATGAGGACATGAATTGACTACACTAATTCATGCAAAGATAGACAAACTTACTACTGAAAAAGACCAGAGGGTTCAGAAATAGACCCTCACATAAGATTACACTGTTATGGGGATAGTCTTCTCAATAAATTGGCCTGAGTTAATTAGATATCTATACAGAAAAAAATGAATCTTGACCCCTTACTTCAAACTATACCCATGAATAAATTTCAGAAAGACTGATCATCTAAATGTGAAAGATAAAACAATAAAGTTTTTTAGAAAACAGTATTTTCATTATCCTGGGGAAGGCAAAGATTCTTATATAGGACACATGCATTGTACCATAGAAGGGAATATTGACCAATTTGACTATATTGATCTACAAAACTAATATTTCTATTCTTAATGCAAAATTGCTTCTGCTCATCAAAAGACAATATTAGTAATATGAAAGGGCAATTTTGATATTTTGTACATCATGAATTAAAAAATTTTTTATTATGGTAAAATATACATCACATTAAATTTACCTTTTTAGATAGTTTTAAAGTTGTACTCATTAAACAATGGTGACACGGGAGGCTCCTGACTTTCCCTCCTTCCATGGATACAATGAATATAAAACTACATATGAGGGAAGCTGGGATGGCTCAGCGAGTTAACCACTCGCTTTGCAGCCCCAGGGACTGAGGATCGAGTCCTAGCCCCGGCCTGTGTAGGTCCATGTGCTGAACTGGGGTGTGTTTCCCATGCAGGAGGCCCCCAGTTCAGTTTTTGCCCCTGGTTAGGCCCCTGGCTCAAGGGGGTGTGCCTCCCATGCAGGAGGCCCCCAGCCCAGTGTGCCCTGCATGGCCCCCACCCACCTGTGTAGAATGAAACCATGTTGAAAACTGATGATGTACAACTACGGAGACTGCTCTGGGCCCTCCCCCTTCTCTCTGTCTCTTTCTGCCTCTGTCAAAAACAATAAAATAAATCTTAAAAAAAAATGAATAAATAAATAAAACTACATATGGATCAATTCCTTCTGAGAGAAATTCAGAAACTAGTTGAGTGACCCCTACATATTGGGAAGATATCAGCTTAAAATAGACAATTTTAACAATGTTTTATGTAAGTCTCATGGTAATCACAAAACAAAAACTACAGTAGATAGATAAATGATAAAAAAGAAAGGAATAAAAGCATAACACTACAGAAAATCATCAAATTACAAAGAAAAGAACAAGAGAGGAAGAAAGGAGTAAAGGAACTACAAAACAACCAAAAAATAAATACATGCCTCACAATAATTACTTTAAACATAAATGGACTAAATTCTCAAATCAAAAGACAAAGAGCAGCTGAATGGATTTATTTATTATTGATAACATGTTCAATGGATCTCCAGGTCTGCCTTGGTTCCTCCAAGAATGATCCTCTAGCTTTTCCTTTGAGCTACTCCTTGTCCTTCTGATAAATTCCTCAACATTTAATTCTCATGATACAGATCACGCTTGTCTAGCCTGTGGCCCATGGGCTGCATGTCGCCCAGGATGGCTTTGAGTGCAGCCCAACACAAATTTGTAAATTTTCTTCTTCTTCCAATGTGACCCAGAAAAGTCAAAAGGTTGGGTACCCCTGATATAGATGATGCTATTGTTGTCACCATTTTTTATATAAGAAAACTAAGACTTTGCAAGGTTGAATGACTTGTCCATGATCACACAGCTGGGATTTATAATTGAGCCTGGCTGGCTCTAAAAGTCCCTGCTCTTAATCATATTGCTAGTCTGTCTCCTTGAAAGAGTTCAAGTGTTCGACATAAGTGATCTTGTTTAATTCTCACAGCTATGCATTTTATAGTTAGTGAAATGCAAGCCCAGAGAGGTGAAATAACTTGCTCAAGGTCACACAGGATATGAGTGGCAGAGCTAGGGCTTGAACTCAGGTCTGCCTGAGACCAAATCCAGAGCCTTACCCACTTCACCACCTGGGCTGTCTTGAGTAGTTATCTAAGATAAGCAGGTTCCTCATCTGGAAAATGAGGATAATAATAAGCAGGAGAATTTGGACATTGAAAAGGTGTATTAGCCCTTTCAAGTTTATAGCTTTGGAGTCAGCAGTTTCTACCAAAAGTTCATGTTTTCTAAAATAGAAAAACTGATTACATTGGTCATTTGGTGGAGTTTTCTTCACTCCTTCAAACTTACTTGATAAGGATTTGCCATTTAAAGAGATATAAGAGGAGATGCTGTAATAGCTCAGAGGTCGAGCGCTTGCCTCACAATCGCGAAGTCCAGGGTTCAATTTCCCCGCCCCAGCCTGTGTAAACCTATATGCTGAACTGCAGTGCAACTGGTAACTACCAGGATGGCATGACAGCAAAGGTTCTCGCCTCCCATGCAGGAGGACCATGGTTCAGTTCCCACCCACCGCGGCCCCATATCCACCTGTGTAGAATGAAACCATATCACAACTAATGATGTACAGCTATGGAATCTGATGTGGGCCCTCCTTTCCCCCCCTCCCCCCCTTTTTCTCCCTCTCTCTCCTTCTCTCAAAACAATAAATCTTTAAAAGAAATAAAGAGATCTAAGAGCATTTATATAAGGTCTGATCAATAGATTACATTATAAAATAAGAATTGTTGTCATTGCATTCGGTGTTTAGATCTTTAAGTCAATGGCTCCAAAGAG
The DNA here is from genome assembly GCA_004027555.1 of Craseonycteris thonglongyai. Classification (NCBI taxonomy): domain Eukaryota; kingdom Metazoa; phylum Chordata; class Mammalia; order Chiroptera; family Craseonycteridae; genus Craseonycteris; species Craseonycteris thonglongyai. The sequence continues at coordinate 9,147 of PVKE010011910.1, read as the reverse complement.
TTAACGTGCCTCTTTCAATGTTTAGTTTCTTACCTGGCAGTGGCTTAGGCACAGAGGAAAGAGGAATGTAAAGTACTATAAATTTCGAACTGTGAATTATCACTGCATGAAATATTGCCAGGCCTTTCAGTGTAAGTTCGTTCTAATATGCTACAACCTGAGGAGAAACAGCCCCGGCACCATGATTTTAAAAAGAGACTGCCCATCAAAACAGTACAAAGTAGACAAGGTTTCATTTATTTTCTTTGGAACGTTCCTCCTGGCAGCTGCACCCATTTGGTTAATGGAATATTCTTGACTCATTAAACAGACTTACTTAGGGAAAGGAGCCACCAGGACCAGGGTGGCATGTGGAGCCACCCTTGCTCTCCCTTGGTCCCTTCTCCTAAAGTGGTGCCTTTCTGACAACTCTCAAATACAGTATGTTGATATGATGGGTGTTAGAATCCTGATGAAAGACATTAGAGAAAGCAGCATGAAAACAAGGCTGTGAGTCCCAACAGGAAGCAAGTTAAAGGGTGGGGCCTTTTCTACATGCCCGGCTGGCCCCTGGGGTGGGAATGGTGGGCGATGAGGCCCCAGCTCCAGGTGGACCACTATTACACTGGGCCTTGGCCTTAGCTCCAAATAGCTCACCTGCCCCAGACTGTTTACACCAAGAGCAATCACTACTAACCCTCCTCCAGTACCCTTGGGTCCTCAATTCCACTCCTAGTGCTGGTTATGACGTGTAGTAAACAGCCTGGTAAAGAGGTTGTGGCCAGGAACTGTACCTGTCAACAATTTGCTACAGGACTTCATGCCAAGCCTCTCAACCTGTGTCCTTCACCTCTGAAATGAGAACTAGACAATTCTTCATAATCCAAAAAATAACTGTAAGTAGGAGTTAAAGCCTTTGATAGATGTGTGAATTTTAACAAAGCTATGTTGGCAGGAACTTTTGGTTCCAGGCAGACCAAATCCCATTACAGCATACAACTGCAACAAAAATAATCCCAAACTCTTCCAGAGATCCACTTAAGTCTAGTAATAGTTAATACCCCATAACTCTAGTACCACCTGAATCTGATAATCCCTTGGAGTTTTTTCATGTTAAATTTGACCTATTGATACTAAGAAGAAAAACTCTCCAGTCAAATATTAATTAACCTTTCCTATAAGTTATTCCCATCAATGACGGATAATTGTACAGTGCTTAGAGATGTTTACTCTCAAGACATGCTGCTCTTTTAAATGCCATTGCAATCATTATTAACTACATGTCATCTCTCTGCTCCTGTGACTCTAATATCCCGCCCCCTCCCCATGCCAGCACTCTCTATCTTGATGCCTGATCTAAAGTGGCATCTATTGGCTCAAAAACTCTTTAAAAGATATGGGAGTGACAGATATTAACTAGACTTATTAGGGTAATCATTTCACAACATGTAAAAATATCAAATCATTACATTGTACACCTGCAAACTAATACAATGTTACATGTCAACTGTACCTCAATTTAAAAAATGAGTTTATGGTACATAAATTATACCTCCATGAAGCTGTTAAAATAAATTCAAAATACCTGAAATTCATTTTGGTAAGGACTCTGACTCTAGAGAACATCTCCTTACTCTGGGTTCTTGGTTTGGTTAACTTAAAGACTACTAGAACCGATCAACCTCGCAGGCTAAGACAGAACCCTAAGAAGAAGGGCAATTCAGTCATTTCACACAAACACATACACTTGCACAAGGAGCAGTTTTAAATAATTTGGTTCCATCAATTCTAAGCTCCATCCCAAGACTTTATACACACACACAAACACACACATTTCCCAACATGAATTAGAAAGATTACAGTTAACTCAAAAGTGATAACGAAGGAGTTCAGTTTTCCAAATTAATCAGCTTCCATAAATATGAACACAAACAACTCTGCTCAAGAGGAAACAATCTTTCTTTTTTCTTCCTACACAGGCTTTTTGCCCCATAGTATTATAAACTAGCCATTCACAAGGAGAAAGGAAAAACCCTATAGACTGCCATTTCCCTGTTTTGTTTATTCTACCCCAGAAAGAAGGGCATGAAGTCACATAAACTCCTGTCCCCTAGGGGCTAAACTTTTTTTTAATTGCACTTTATGTTAAATAAACTTTCTGAAGCACTGCCATTTGTTGGAGAAGAATGTAAATCTGGCCTTAATGGGCCTCAGATGTCCTCCAGGGCTGTCTGAACATGGCCAGGAATGGAAAAGTACTAAGCCCCAGAAGGTAGTAATCTACACAGCTGTGAATCTGTTCAACTGGAGACTTCCTCCTTCTTTTAGGGATGAACATTGTCCTCTGAACACCTAGAACCTGAAGGGTAACTGTAGGGCTAGATAACATGGGGCAAGAGAGAGAGATCAGGATGAGGGTTGACAGAGCTTCTAATGTCACCAGGACTCAACAGAAATGAGAAGCAAGAGTTACCAGTTACCAAGCCTGTTATTAATATGTCAAAGTGTTCCCCTGGGAGACTCAACTCTGCCCATATCACTACTCTGCCCTCCAACAATATATATTAATAGAACCCATTTGCAAGTGGAGTCCTCTAAAGAATGGTGGATCTCTTCCAAAAGCAGATGTATGCCTTCAGAGGGCAAAAACATGGTTTACCTCCTTTGATCAATGTTTTCTACTCTTGTCAATGGACTCAGAAGACTCTGGAATAAAGAAGTATGGGCTGGGAAAAGTGGCATGGATTTTTCTACTGCTACTCAAAAGTCCAGGACTCGCTCCTTAAGGTCATGAAATACAAGGAAAGAACAAGCAACTCTCAGTCCAGAGGTGCCTGGGGAGACATGACAACTAAATGCAATGTGGTCCCCTAGATTGGATTCTGGGGTTTAATAGTAATATACCAGTGTCTCTTAGTGTCTGAGTTTTGTCAAATGTATAATAATAATGTAAGATATTAAAAATGGAAGAAACTGGGGAAGCTGGGATGGCTCAGCAGGTTAAGTGCTCACTTTGCAGCCCCAGGGACAAAGGATGGAATCCCGGCCCCGGCCTGTGCAGACCCATATGCTGAACTGGGGTGTGCTTCTCATGCAGGAGGCCCCCAGTTCAGTTCTCAACCCCTGGTTTGGCCCCTGGCTCGAAGGGGTGTGCCTACCATGCAGGAGGCCCACAGTCCAGTTCCTGTCCTGCAAGGCCCCCACCAACCTATGTGGAACAAAACTATGTCGACAACTGATGTTGTACAACTATGGAGGCTGCCCTGGGCCCTCCCCCTTTTCTCTGTCTGTCTCTGTCTCTCTCTATCAAGAACGATCAAATAAATCTTTTTAAAAATGGAAGAAACTAGGTAAGGGGCATACAAAAACCCTCTGTACTTGTTTGCAACTTTTCTTTAAACCTAAAATTATAGCAAACAAAACATTTAAAAAGTGTAAATCTGAAAAAGTAAAAGTCATGATGATGGCACGACATAAAAAAGAATAGCCACAGGAATAGCAGAATTTAGCAAGTGTTTATGAGAGGCTAGGCACTGAGCCAAGCCCTTGACTAACAGTAGATACTGAATACTCTCAACTCTATGACATGAATCCTAATTTAACCCCATTTCGTAGATATGGAAACTGAAATTTAAAGGGGTTTGATAACTGAACCAAGGTCACAAAACTGGTAGGGGCAGAGGTAAAATCACACTTAAACCGAATAACTCCAAAGACTGTTTCTTACTTGCCATACTATAGCACCCACCAGTCCACCATTTCTTCCCTTCACAAGATGGGGAAACACTTCCTTGAATAGTAGTAACTCAAAGAGTCAAATAGCATCTAGTAATGGAGTAAAAATACTAGGGTTCTCATTTAGAAAGAGGGAGACAGAGATAGAGGCTCTGTTCTCCCCTTTCCAAGTTATCACAATTTGTATTCATGTTTTAAATTATAAAAGTTATATTAAACTGAATATGATAAAACCATAAAGAAGAATCTAAAATGAAAATGAAAACCGTCCATGAACACCCATCTTCTAGTTCTAATGATCATAGTAGGAAGGGCTCTGTTTAAGTAAGGTCCACAAAAATCAGAGTTCATGCATAGAGAAAATATAGATGTGTTCTTCAAATCCTTGAATGTAAGAACCCCAATAGCCCTTAGGACTTTACTTGATCTTAGCCAAAAGGCTGAGAAGCAATAGCCCTTAGAACTTTATAGGAATACTTTTAGAAATAAACAAATGTCATAGTCTACTTAGCAGGAAGTGAACTCCTAAAACTCCCTCTCTGGGGAGTTGGCATGGACAGAAGAGGTAAAAGGGCGCAGGAAGGTTTAAGATGAATTCTTGGCTGATGAGCCCTAGCAGGCTATTGATGGAAGCTGGGGAGGTTTAGGCAGCATCCCAATGTTTTAAAATTAATACGAGCCAGGTCAGTCATGCCTTCCCTGGGAATCAGTACAGCTCAGTGAAGAAATAATGAAATTCCATTATTAGTTAGGAATATTTTCAGCTGCAAATATTAATAACAGAAAAACTAACAAACAATGGCAAAACCACCATAAGGATGATCTCAGGATTCCTTCAGCAACTTGGCAATTTTATGAAGCATACCCAGCATAGAGGCTTTTTGTGCATATATATTTTACTCCATGATCACAAGATAGCTGCCACAGCTCCAGCATCCTACACTGGGCAGGCAAACAGGGGGATAAAACCTTTCTCTTCACAAGGGCCTTTTGATCTGGGAAGAAAATCCATCCTAGTAGCAGCCAGTTTAAACTTCCCCCTCAGGTTCCTGTTACAAACTGAATGGAGTCCCCCACCCTCAATTCACATGTAGAAATCCCTAAAGCCCAGTACCTCATAATGTGGTTAAATTTTGACACATGCCTTTAAAGAAGTGGACTAAGCTAAAATGAGGCCCTTGGGTACACCACACTCTAATCTGACTGGTGTCCTTATAAGAGGAAACTGAATGCAAAGAGAGACATCAAGGTTGCGCACACACAGAGGAAGGACCAAGTGAGGATATAGCAAGAAGGAAGCCATCTGCAAGCCAAGGGAGAGGCCTCGGGAGAAGCTGATCCCACAGACACCTTGCTCTTGGACTTCTGGACTCTAGATTGCGAGAAATAAATTTCTGTTGGTTAAGTCACCCAATCTTGTTATGGCAGCCCTAGCAAATTAATGAAGTGCCCCTAGCTGCAAAAGAGTCTGTGATAAGGAGACTGAGGAAGGTAAATGAGATGGCCCAATTGGGCTGGACAGTCTCACCCCATACAAAACCAGTGTCAGAGCATGTAAAGAGTTTGGGGAGCAGCTTTTGAATAAGCACCTACTAACATCTACCACAACTTCTGAGCAGAAAGAGCAGATTACAATTCTACCTCTGCAACTTGGTAGTGAGCATGGGTAAGACACAGAGTTTTAGTTCAGTAAAAATGGGGATAATAATGAATAGTGATTCTCCTTCCTAACCCCCAAACTCCAATATTCAAAACCTGAGAGGGCACTCTCCTCAGAGAGGATGCTGTTTCTAAAACAAATGAAAACACACAGGAACACGCACAGCATAAACTTTCTTAAAATGTAGGTACCTTACAATATTTCCTGATGTTCTTTTCCAACTTCCAATTACTCAGTAGCTTATTTCCTAAGAGAATAAACTCAAATTGAATCTCCTTTTCTTACTTTTTCAAGACCCCAGGAACCCAGAGCACTTTAGTGAACTGTATCTGCACACAGGCACTCATGCCTCCACAAAATGAAAGACCTGATACCTCGCTCTGAGATTACAAACTTCAGGAGGGCAAGTATCATTTATAATCACTTCTGAGACCCTATAGGCAGGGCACTGCATATAGAGGCAGTGAGGGCTTCTTGAATGGATAACACAGCCTCTGGGAATCCATCGTATGATTCATTCATTTCCCAAAGACTTGTCAAATACCAGCAATTAATGTGCTCCTTTCTGGAAGATGGATCTCAGCATCTTTAAAGTCAGTCAAGGCTCAAATTACTTTCTGATTCTAAAGAGCTCCCCACACAGTGGGAAAGTCATCACTACTACAAAATGTGTTTTCATTATATTCAAAGTTTTATTTTTTTTTAATGTCAAGAAAAGATGCACTAGCTAATAAACAGTATGAAAACAACTGATTATGTGAATGAGAAATAAAGTTGACCTCTTTGCATAATTTATTCTTCCCCCCAAATTTTAGTTGGATACAGATTTAAATGAACAAATTGAAAACATGGGTGGTGTTTTTAAAATCATAGTTTATGGAAGAGCTTCTAAGCATGTCCAGAAACAACAACAACAACAACGATAACAACAACAACAAAGGGAAGCCGGGATGGCTCAGTGGTTAAGAACTCACTTTTGCAGCCCTGGGGACCAAGGATTGAATCCCAGCCCCGGTTCTTGTGGACCCATATGCTGAACTTGGGTGTGCCCCCCATTCAAGAGGCCCCTAGCCCAGTTCCTGCTCTGCACAGCCCCTGCCCACCTGTGTGGAACAAAACCGTGTTGAAAACTGATGACATACAACTATGGGGACTGCTCTGGGCCCTCCCTCTTCTCTGTGTCTGTGTCTGTCTGTCTCTCTCTCTCTTGGACTCTGTCAAAAACAATAAAATAAATCTTAAAAAAATAAAAAAAAAGAATTAAAATAATTTTTCAAACATTGTATTGAAAAAATATCATAAACAAAATCAAATAATAATAAAATGGGCAACTGCTGAAAATATGACAGAAAGGGATTTTTTTCCTTTATATATAAAGAGATTTTCAAATCAATAAGATGCAGTTAAATAATACAATCAGAAAATAGTCAAATTTGCATTACCAGAAATTCTCAGGAAAAAAAGTAGTCATTATTTGGGAATAAAGTTGGGAGCTTAAGGAAATTATAATTTAAATAATAACAGGAAACGTTAATTTTAAGATAGGCAAAGTTAAAAGTTTGATTGTACATGTACGTGTGATAGTGTGGACGAGGCATTCTCATATGTTCATTCTGGAGTTTAAAATGGCATAACCTTTTTGAAGGACAATTTGACAACATCGGGCAAAATTTTAACTTTCCAGACCCTTTAATCCAAAAAACATATGCCTCTAAATGTAAGTTATTTTTAAAATATAAAATATAGATGTATATTTAAGATATGCATTGCAGCATTGCTTACAATAAAGCAAGGCAACCTAAATATTTATTAATGAGGAACAGGTAAATACATTAAGACATTCACACAATCGAATACTACACAGAAATTTTTTAAATGAGTAGATCTAGACTTACTATAATGGAAAACGTCCAAAATGTACTAAATCAAAATAGCAAGCTGTAGAACAAGATGTCCAATATGATCCCATTTGTGTAAAAAAATAAAATAAAAGATATACATCTGTATGCTTGTATGTGCCTAGAACATTTCTGGAAGGATCTACAAAATGTTGTTAACTGGTTATGTCTGGAAATTATTCTGTCTGAAATTTTTACCATGATTGTGTATTGCTTTAGAAATTTAAAACAATGTGTGTGTGTATGTTTGTGCATGCACGTGTGTGCATGTGTGTGTGTTTGTGTGTATATATATATATAAATTTGTGTGTGTGTGTGTGTGTGTATGCATACTTAAAATACAGAAAAGTCCCACACTGCTTCTTCTGAAATTCCTCAAATGGGGAAAATTAGCTTAAAATGTTAGGGCTTTTCACTTCCTCCTAAGAGTGGGCTTTTGGGAAAGCAGGAAACGCTTTAAGGAGAGGAATCTCTTGTGTGAATCTCACAGAGCTCAGTTGGAAATGGAACTATTTGGAAACCCCTTGCCTCTGGATGCGGAAGGGGCTCCAGGGCTGAGGGATCTTGAGGCAGGGCTCCTGCTGTCCCCCTCCTCCACCTCGGGCCTTCACCTCCACACTGGAGAGGAAAAGCCGTAGGACTCGATTCCCTAATCCCTTCCTGGCTTCAGAATTAAAGCCAGCTCAGGAGGGAAGGAGAAGGGGTGAATGAAGGAAGGCCCCCTGGGAAAGACATCAAACAGAATGGAAGAATCTCTGACCTCTGGGTCACCAGACACTTAGAACAAACGCTGCCCACTCCTCCAGCCCACCCTGGGCGCCAGCGCTAGAAGCCAGTTCTGAGTGATTTAGGAAATCGCCCCAGCCCCAGGGCTGGGGCGGGCAGGAAAGGAGCGATTAAGGGCAAGAGGGAGAAGTGAGGCTTCCTCGGGAATGAGCACATTTGGAAGCAAGGCAGGAAGGGGGCAGGAAGCTGCTCTCATAAAACAATCTGACAATTATGTGTCAGTCTAGGAGAAGGGCTCTGGAAATTATGGGGCTGCCGCCACAATCCCAGGCCCCACCCCCGGCGATTTCCTCACGGCTGCAATGAGCTGCAAGAGGAAATTATATTTCAGGCCAGGTGTTTGTTCCTCTACGTTTGGGTTCAATTTGGGACTCAGAATTTTGCACTCACGTACAGAAGACACAATTCACACTAGTGTTGTAAAACACTCAGGCTACACTGGTTCCAGCTGGTCTGCTCCCTGGCCTTGCTGTTGCCGTTCCTGGCATTCCACAGATGCTCACACTAGCCAGACGCTTCACCTGCACAAGCTTGCAACACCCTACAATGGATAGAGACCCTCAGCAACTTGTGGCACATCAAGAGCTAGGAGCAGCAGAACGGGAACCCGAACCCAGACATTCTGTCTTCAGAGCCCCAAACTCAAAAATCCAGTTGAAAACATAGCTTGTGAGATTTTTCATAAGTGCAACCAGAACCATTATTTGATGTATGTATCTGGAAGAAGGGGGCTCCTAAGCAGACTCCTACCCAAACACAGGGGATGTCTTCACCCTGTCCCATCATTCACTCATTTGTTCACTCATTCCTTTATGTCTCTTAAGTGCAAGCCCCAGTGTTGGATATAATGAAATTATAAGACCCACTCCTGCTTCTGAAGATGACAAGAGGTCACATTTTATAGACATTTGCACTCTTCTCCTGGGCTTTTACAAAGCAATCTTCTAGGCCCATTTGGGTTTGCCTGGAGTGGGCACCTGCTTTCAAACCCACCCCCACCCCCACCCCCCACCCCCCCAGACAGGAAGAGCCTTTCGCAGCACACACACATTTGGCAGAATCCTGCCCTCCTCTTGCCCCCACCCCACT
>PVKE010011909.1:14170-39415 GCA_004027555.1 Craseonycteris thonglongyai | reverse complement strand
GAAAGAAAGAAAGAAAGAAAGAAAGAAAGAAAGAAAGAAAGAAAGAAAGAAAGAAAGAAAGAAAGAAAGAAAGAAAGAAAGAAAGAAAGAAGGAAAGAAAGAAAGAAAGAAAGAAACAGAAGGTCTGCCAGACGGGACTAGCATTTTTTTATTTTTTGGCAACATTCAAGGGAGCTGAGTGACATTGCCCCTGGGGGTTGGGGCACATTTCCAGTTGGTCACATTTCCTACCATCTTCAGCAATTTCACTGGCCCATGGAACAAAAGCATGACACCTGACATAATTCTTGCTTGTAGTTTCCTCTGAGACTTCAATTCTCCAACTACTCTCCTATGCTATGTCATCTCCACGCACAGAGATTCCACAAATGAGTTGCACCAAATAAAGAGACACAGAGATCACAATAAAAAGATCTCACTTTTTAAAAGAAGCTACTTCTTCCTGTTCCAGAGCCTTTAACTCTTAAAAACTTACTAAAATGAACACAGACATAGCCAACTATAATTTTATACTTGGTACAGTGGTAAATAAATCCCCAGAAGGACAAAGAAACGTGATTGTTTTCTAATTTAAAAAAAAGGTTTACTTCCAACTAGTTTACTTAATATCAGTATATATTTCACATTAGGTCTCCAATCTTTTGATAGGACACAATAACCAGCCACAGCAAACAGAAAGACAAGTAACTAAACATGTACCATGCATACCATTTGACCATATTAGATCAAGAATACCAAGAGAGAAATGGTCCTGTCAAGAAGGAGACTTAAAGTATGTTTAGGTCAAAATCTTTATTTGGGGCAGGTATCCTCTAACATCAGTCAATATAAAACCATCACAAACACGTATTAGCTCATCATGTGACTTGGGGTGCACTGTGCAGCTAATTCATCCTGGCAGGCCCGTGAGGGGCCATCCCTCTCAGGGTTGGGGGCACCCCAGGAGCCCAAGGGAGATTCTCTTCTGGCTGGGAAGCCAGCTGGTCACACCTGCTCCTAACAGCTTCTAGATTAAAATCATCTCTGCTGTGCCCTGTGGGTGGTACCCTGCGGTCTCAATCGAGCATCTGTCTGTGTTCTGGGGAAGTCAGAGGGCTGCTTCCCCCACAAGCCTGGATCTGCCCGCTGGCACCTCCACAGCTCATCTTATCTGCCGACGGGTGGGCTTCCACCTGGATCAGCATGCAGGCCAGGCTGCTTGGTCTTTGTAAAAGGATGGCAGCCCCCACCATCTGCTTGTCTGGTTTGCAAAGAGAATGTATCTGGCCTTAACCAGCAACAGAGATTCAAATTTTCCAGGCTGTGGTCAGAGGGGACAACTTCAAATCATGCACAGTCCAGCTTCTAGCAACGCCTGACTCAGCAAAGGGTATGTGGGGCTAGGAGGCTAAGATCCTGCATTGTATCCATTTTACGAGTATAGCACGGGGAGATTAAATTCCTCGACCACTTTAGCCTCCTTGCTGAACTATCCTTATCACTTCTCCCAACTTTCACTGGCCTACTCAGTAAGAAGAAATAAGATCTACTTCTGCATTTTTTCATAAAAGCTGTGAATTACATCACTCATTGTCTCTGAGAAGAAATGCCTTTCAGAACACAGTGCCACGTTCCTGTGGAATTAGGACGCTTTCTCCTTCCTAATAATGAGCTTCTCTTTTTCACTGCCAGGAAGTTGAGAACAATTGTTGTGCTCAGTTACAGCAACTATGTCAACCATTAGTCCTCTCTCTTTTGTTACTCCTCGTTTCCTGCCTCTCGTTTCTACCTTATTAACCTTATTGTATAAAATAAGCATCATCTACTATTCAAATAGTGTTAATGGTAACATTTCTAATGTTTGTTTAATACAAATTCAGTGGCCCTTATGACTAATATGCTGATACTATAGAATTACCTTATACAATAGATCCTCTGTTAACCAGAACTCAAGCAGCCAGGACCCTCAGGCAACCAGCAAAAACACAAAGAAAAAACAAATCAAAGAAATAATACTTTAAATAAGAATTAAAATAAACTCTCAGCATGTTATGCAGCTGCACCTCATGCACAACCTGACTTTGCATGAGAGGCGTAGGGCCTCAAAGCAAGCTGATATTTATTCATTTTTCAAAAAAAGCTGCATGCAAGTTTGCCAGTACAGCACCATCTCCTGATGGAGATATAAAAGCATCCACATCCCCTTCTCCTGATCCTGTTCTAGCTGCATCATCAGATCCTGATGATCCTGGTGTGCTAATGTCTACCCAGTAAACTCTCTTCTACTGTCATGGTTTTAAGTGTTTATATGTGTGTTTCTCTAAGTTATTTGAAGTTAAAAATTATGCTAGTGAAGTTCAAGTTGAAAAGTTTATTGACTGTCATTTAATTAAAGTTGCATGCTCCATTCACAAAGTTGTTTTTATAATAAAAATATTACGCTAAGTTATTTGTCTTTGTTTATCTTAATTTACTTTTAAGTACTGTATTTCAATATTAGTATCAAGGCCATACAGAGTTTATGGTACAGTATGGTATAGAAGTATAGTATTAATCCTATTTTTAATAGTAACTCTCAAGCAACCAGAAACTACATTTATCAGGCATCTACCAATACTCACAGGTGAGGGTTAACTGAGAGTCTACTGTACTAGTTGTTTTCAAGAAATTAGTTAATAATCATTTTTTCCATGATTTATTTTGTGTGTGAGTGTGTTTTAGAGTAAATGATCATAAAAATAAAATAAAATTAAAAAAAGTGAAATCTTCTGGTGACTCCAATCCAACATATACATTATCTTTGTTTTTTTAATGTCTTTTCCTCTTTCCTGTTACGTTTCATTTATGACTAGGGAAGAAGAACTTCTTGTGATTAGCCAAGGCATTAAATTCTAAGAAGCATACAAGTCAGCACTAATCACAGGGAAACATACTTCTGAAAGCTCCTGGCCCCCAGTCAGCCCAACTCCTTCCATACGAAGAAAATTTTTCAAACTAATAGTTCTGCTTCAAGTTCAGGATAGATCATGCATGGCACAGAGAAAAATGAGCATCAGGCATAATGTCAAGAAAAGAGTCTGATTCGAGTGGTAAAATTTTAGGATCTCTGTGAAGGTCTGTTTTGATTTTGGCATTATTTTTTCAGCCAACATTTATAGCCTGTGGGAGTAAAGGAGAGCAATAGAAAGTGAAGAACACTTCCTATTTTATCATCAGTGACTTCACTTCACATGTTAACCTTCAGTCGCATTTATAGAAGTTTAGAGATTACTTTCTTTGGGTTTAAACTACAAAGATACTGGTTGCAAGAAATCCCAGTCATAAGTGGTTGTGTAAGGCCACAATAAAGAGAAGCTATTTTGAAAAAAGAAAGTGTGAGTGAATTTAAAAATCCTGAATAAATCTCTTATAAAAACTGTAAATTTGGGGAAGCCGGGATGGCTCAGTGGGCTAAGTGCTCACTTTGCAGCGCCGGGGACCGGGGATCGAATCCCGGCCCCGGCCCGTGTGGAACCATATGCTGAACTGGGAGCTCCCCCAGTTCAGTTCTCTCTCTGTCTCTGTATCTCTCTCTCTCTCTCTCTCTCTCTCTCTCTCTCTCTCTCTCTCTCTGTCAAAAATAAATAAATAAATAAATATATATTAAAAACAAAAAACAAAAAACTGTAAATTCAAGGTATACCATTATTAAACACACACACACACACACACACATTTTTAAGGTAGCTAGAATAGTCAAATTCATAGAGACAGAAAGTATAGTGGTGTTTGCCAGAGCTAGGAACAGGGGAATGAACATTGTTTAATGGATATGGTTTCGGTTTTGCAAAATAAAAAGAAGTCTAGAAATGGACAGGGGTGTTGGTTGCACAATTTGAGTGTAGATAATGTCACTAAACTGTGCATTTAAAAATGGTTAAGATGGTAAATTTTATGTTACATATATTTACCACAATTTAATAAAAAAGAAAAAATATGTATACTTTGTAAAGGCCTTGCAATTAAACAATGAGCAAGACAGTTAAAAAAGAAACTGGAGTACAAACTGACTGATAACCTCCAGAGTCCAGGAGAACTGTTGTAAACAACCTAGTAGCTGAAATGGAGCAGGACTATTGAACAAAACAAAGTTGCAGAACAAAAACCATGACCTGAATAATAGTGGCTAAATCTGACCCATGATTGCTCAGCACACGACTAACTGGTCGATACCCCAATCAGCTGAGCACACCAGCTCCCACAAGATGAGAGACAAAAGCAAACAAGCAAAAGGGCAAGCCAAGGCTGCAATAGGGGGGACCAACACACTTGCACATGTGTCCCCTTAACCCCTGCACCTGTCCAGGGCCACACTCAACACACTCTTTTGCTTTTCCATCCTCCTTCAGCCCTACAGAGTCCGTTCTCCTTCCAAATACGCTAAGGATAGAACCCAAAGACAAAAAACTAACAGTCGAGCTCTTACTATAGGCTAAGTACTGGTGCAACCATTTCATATGCATTAGTTCATTTTCATACAATGAGAGGTTTAATGATTGCCCCCCTTTTATAGATGGGGAAAGTGAGGCACAGAGGGCTTTAATAGCTCATCCAAAGTAGCCAGGGCAGACAAACTTCAAAGGGGAGCTCTTAATTCACCAATTACCCTGTTTCACAACCTGTATCACTGCCCTACACAAACTCTCTAAGGAAATGAAAAATTAATATGTGGATCCACCCATGCACTGCAATCAATTCAGTGATTTTTAAATTCAGAAAAGAAATAATGAGGTAAGAAACTTATTAGGCACAATTTTCACAATCCTAGGATCCTCCTAGGGTGCCAGTAAAAAAAAAAAAAATCAGTCATAATGAGCTTCCTAAAATATTATATCCAGATATAGATCTTTCAGAAGCAATAATAAAATATGTGCAGGAAAGAAAGATGGAAGCTGGTAGCCACTGATTTTCAATAATCCCCACTAATTGCTGGGGACAGATCTATGCTTAGACGTGTTTGTAATGTCACAAGGCTTTTAATATGAGTCAGGAGAGGAATCCTGCGTGTTGGAAATGTGGACCCCCACACTTGAGAATCCCCCTGAAGAGAGGCGGCCACTGCAACGAGATGAGCCATCTGGATTGCCTGGCCACCCCACTGCACACTCCCAAGGCACCAGCCCTACACATCCTCTATTCCAGAGAATCATTGTAGCCCCAAAGTACCATTATGTAGAGGCCAGACACAAGGCAGAGGCCCAAACAGCCTTGCCCTTCATGCCCTTATCTCTAGGCAATGGACCCAGGCATGTTAGAGGCCCCTACTCTAGTGCTCCTCAAGTGAGCTTCTCTATATGTGGCAAAGAGACTCCAGAGCCAACAGGATGGTTCTGCCTGCAAATGGCGCCTTCCTTCTTGACCTAGTGGGCACTTAGAATTCCCTATGCAAAGACCCTGCATGCACCCCAGGACCTGTGCAGGCCTTTTCTGTAGACCCATCCTCCTGAGGGTATACCATGCTATGGATGCGAATATCCCTATGCTCAACGGTGTGGGGACATGGGGAGGTCCCATGTCTGTGGTGGTGTCGATGGAGTCTGAATGTGTACAATGGATTGTCCACGCAGCTGTGAGGGAGAAGTGCTCTAACTGAAGACTTTGGTGCCCTTCAACAGACCACACACATGGTAAGCACTGACCTGAGTCTTGTTGCCTAGAACCCAGAAGAGTGCCTGGTAAGAAGCTTGTTCAAAACATATTTGTTAATTGACTAAGTCACTACATGAATGCATGAATTGGTCCATCTATCAACACACAAGTATAAACAGTAATTTGTGTCTTCTGTTTCAGCTATGATGAAATGACATTGTCAACAAAGATTTATTGCCCTGTGCACTGTACGTGTATAGATATTGTACAACATACAATGAAAGGAGAGTAGTAACAGAGTGGATTCTAGAGTAAGCTGAGGTAAGTAAAAGTTGCCTTCACAGGGCCGGGCAGTTAAACTCCAGAAGACACTTTTTTATTGGTAAGAGAGCAATTCCCTGAAAGAATAAAGAGTTAAACTTTATGTGTTGGTTCCATAATGCCCATTCCTTTTTTAAAATTTTATTTTTAAAATAGTCTAAATTATTTGCATTGTATATACAAGGGCTGCCTGGAAAAAATGCAGCCATTGTCAATATAATAACTAGAACAGTTATCCAAGTTTCCGTAGTGTAGTGGTTGTCACGTTCGCCTAACAAAAACAGTTACATGGCTGGATACTTTCTGAACAGCCTTTGTATATTATGAATATCGCATTGTGTAAACATATATATATAAATAGATGTAATTTATCTCACAGGAGAATTATCCTTTTTGATTATTCAGTGCAATCTATTCACCTACATACTTCCCCACTGTAGTTTTTAGAACTCTCCAATCTAATATATCTATCAATTGTTTTATGGTCAGTTTTGCAAACAACTATCAAAATTTCTAAGATGCTTGATGGTATTATTATTCTATATAGAAAGGAAACCCCAGGAAACATTCACAGGACCAGCCCAATGCACCTTGATTGCAAAGGCACAAAAGTATATGCATCAAATGAGATACTAAACTGGACCAGACACCTGACACACTATCTTTTTGTATCCTCTGATGTCCTCAGTTCTATAAGAAAAATGAACAGTCTATACCCTGCATGCTACAAGAAGGATAAATCACACCAGAAACATCACACCAGAGTCACTTTTTAAGTAAAATACCATGGATGCAGTCACAGAAAAAACTGCACTTGATCCACAAGGATATCCATTATTAGCTATAATACCACAGAAAAAGCACCAGTCTCTCATTAGACCATTCATTTGCTGGAATCCGATGTTCCTGGAATGATTGTTTTTCCCTGGATTTTCCTCTGTTGTTAAGCTGGCCTGTTGTGTATCTCTCTTCTTCTGCTTGACCTCACACTCCCATCTCTTCCCTGCGCCCCCTTCCTGCTGAATCAGCCTGCCTCATCCAATCTCTGCCTTTCTTCCTTTCCAGCTATGCTATGCTTCTATAATAAACTGATTTCTTACTGTGTCTGAACCAATACTGTGCTATTTAATTCCATAATTGTTATTTATTTAGAGAAACATCTTAACTTAATGACTTCATAAATGTCATGTCTAGAAATTTACATATTGACAGCCCAAAGAACAACTAATACTCTCATTTGGAGCTCTAAATGATAGACTTGTAGGAAGTGTGGGCGTGTGTATAGCCAGGTGAATGTGTATAATGTGGAGATCTAGGACATTGTGCTCAATGCTGGGGAAAAACAGTAAGCATGTCCACATAAGCCCTGCCTTCATGTAGTTTACGTTCGAATGGTGGATACAGACAGGTAGCCAGGCATACATTTATGATGCTACGTGACCTATTCTGGGACTGGGAAATACAGGGGCTATAAGACACATGAGCACACGCTAAAGGCAGCCTAGACTTGCAGGGGTGTCCAAACTTTTGGCTTCCATGGGCCACATTGGAAGAATTACCATGGGCTACACATAAAATACACTAACACTAATGATAGCTGATGAACAAAAAAAGGCTGCAAAAATATCTCTTAATGTTTTAAGAATTTGTGCTGGGCCTCATTCAAAGCTGTCCTGGGCCACAGGTAGGACATGCCTGTCCTAGAGCAAGCTTCTCCAACCTGCAAGTCCGTGGGCCACATGCAACACAGGATGGCTTTGAATGCAGTCCAACACAATTCTGTAAACTTTCTTAAAACGTTATGCAATTTTTTTTTTTTTCAATTTTTTAAAGCTCATCAGCTATTATTAGTGTTAGTGTATTTTATGTGTGGCCCAAGACAATTCTTCCAATGTGGCCCAGAGAAGCCAAAAGAGCAGATACCTCTGGCCTAGAGGTTTGAATTTGAGGATGCAGGGTTTTTAAGACCTGTGAAGCCGTGTTCATGTTTATAAATGTAGTGCTATCAATTTTAATACCCAGATAATGTGTCTGGAGCGAGGCAAGCAACTTCTAAAACTCATATGAAAAAATTACCATACAAGACTACACCTGAAAACTTTGAAAGAAGAGATTGGTAAGTAAGATTAATACTTAAGTAGAAAAAATAATAGTAATATGAAGCTTTAAGAGATAGCTTAGTCGCTCACTTTGCAGCGCCGGAGACCGAGGATCGAATCCCGGCCCCGGCCCTTGTGGACCCACATGCTGAACTGGGATCTCCCCCAGTTCAGTTCTTTCTCTCTCTCTCTCTCTCTCTCTCTCTCTCTCTCTCTCTCTCTCTCTCTCTCTCTCTCGTCAAAAACAATAAAAAAAAAATTTTTTAAAAGAGATAGCTTAGTTCTGGCATGTAAATAGACAAAGTGATTGACAGAATATGGTTGATCCCAAATTAGGTCCAAATACAAAGGTGATCTTTGTGTACAATCAAATTCTTCCTTTAAATTAGTAATGGAAAGGTTGAGTTATATAATCAAGGGTGTAAAGAAACCTGACTGGCTTCTTACCTATCTTGAAAAAATAATACAATCATTTCCTTTGCGACCTCACTCCTTATATTTTTAAAATCCAGATAGAGCAAATCTTTAAATACAAAAGCATGAAAAAGTAAAAGTAGCAAAAGAAAATATAAAAGACTTATTTGACACTCTTAGAGAGGGGAAGATTCTTCTTAGCCACACTTACAATATGGAAATCATGGAGATAAGAGAAGAGTTGGGGGAGAAAGGAGAGAAGAAATACCATAATCAGCATCAGAAGACAAGCAAAACATTAGGCAAACTATAAATTTTCTTATTGTTCAACAGATTTTATGAATCAATTTTTTGAAAAGGCCACCAAACCAATAGAAAAAGAAAATAACCAAGAGACATGATAACATAGTTCACTGAAAGAGAAAAACAAGTAACTACCATATGTATTAAAACTATCAACATGGATCAGAATTACAGAATTATGAAGTAAAACAATGGTGAAGCACTATCCCCCAGGAATATGATTGACAAAGGTCAAAAGGTTTGATAACAAATAGTATTGGCTTAGCTGTGGGAAAACAGGAGGTTCCAGTCTGGGTGGGAAAATAAAAAGATGTGGTCTTTTTGGAAGACAACTGGTAATATCAAAATCACAAATGTCTTGCAAATATCCCTGCTACTCAAATTCTAGGTACTTTTCCTGTAGATAAAAGCATGTATGTGGGCAAGAACTTGCACATAAGGTTGTTCAACAGGAGGCTGGTAAAATATAGTTGATTCATTCAATGGATTACTGTACTGTGTGGCTGTGAAAAAAAGAAGGTTGGTGTATATATGGTGATATAGAAACACTTTCAAAATGCATTGTTAAGTCATCAAATACCAAAACACAGAACAGTAGGTATAGTTAAAGGCATAAATAGAGGAAACATTCAAGGGCTGTCCAGAAAATTACCCAGCCACAAATGCCTCTATTTTTCATATCACATGTTTGGATACTTTCTAGACAGCCTATATCTATATCTGTATCCTCTATACCTATATCTATAACATATATATATATATATATATATATATATATATATATACACACACACATATACACACATACACACATACATACATACATACATATATGCTCACTTGCATACAAACAAAAAAGACATAGATATGTACTCATTTATGTAAGATTAATTCTGTAGGTGAACACACAAACTAAAATAAGTTTCCACTGGAGAAGGAGGCTGAGGGATTGAAGGATTGGAGTGAGACTAACGTTTCATGGTACACTCCTTGTATCATTTGCATTTCTTATCACGTTCAAATATTACTTTCTAAAAAACTGCTTACTAATGAAATTCCACACAATAAAATAAGTGCAATTTGGAGAAAAGATGTGCAAAATCACTTTAAAGAATCTGAAAGGCTCCCAGGCTCGAGCAAAGCCTGGCTAAAGGCTCTAACCATTCCAAAGAAAGAATGTGTCAATCGGAATTGATGCTGGGCAGTGAATGAAGGAGAGAAAAACGAGTGTCCATCCAGGGGACACAGGTCTGGGCCAAGTACTTCAAGTTCTGCATTCCCTTTGTGAAGGCGCTCCAATTATGGAGATGGATGCCTCAGGCAAGCCTAGCTTAATACCATTTACCATTTGAAATGCAGAATTAAGTGCCCTTGCTCTAATTCCGAGATCACCAAGCAAGCTTCCAGTTATAATTTGTTCTCCTTTATAGATCTACTGGTATAAAGAGCAACTAATGCTGATCTGTGTATTTGAGTCCATTTGACAGTTATATGTCTTATTATATAGCAATATATTGACAACCTGATTTTAGATTTTTTAAAATAAAAAGCTTGGAACTTTAAGAGACATAGAGAGCCACGAGGCACTTAGAAGCAGTGACACAATAAGACCAGCATTTTGGAAAGACCACTCCAGCACAGTAGGAAAATGGCAGCGTGTTAGGCAAAAATGATGATGGAATGAATTAATGTTTTTTGCTTATATAAGTACTTCTTTCATATTTGTTTTCCCTCCCAGATGGCAAGCTTGGTAAGAAAAGACCAGATCAATCTTTCTTACCATTGTCTCCCATGACACAGTATTTAGCATGACACAGAGCAGACCCCAGTGAACATTTGTCAAATGAATGGATAAAGGCAGTAGAGATAACAAGAACTGAACAAATTTTAAAATCTGGAAATGAATTGGCAAAACATGATAATTAAATGACTATAAGGGTTAAAGACAGGACAGAGTCAAGGTTTCTGGCATGTATTACTGAATAAACAGTGGTGCCATCCATTAAGACAGAAAACACTGAAGCTGTTTTTGGAATGATGGTGATGAATTTAACTCAGAAACGTCAAGTGTGACACACTAGGACATAGCTAAGAAGGACATTCAGTAGGCAATTGGGCATATGAGCCTAAAGGTCAACACTGATAGTGGATGGAAACATAGATTAGGACACCATCGTACCACAGAAGACAACAGAAGATGAGGGTGAGGGTGACATAGCCCAGGGACAGCCCAGAAAGAGAAGCAGCCTTAGGACAGAAGCCCAAGGGATATCATCTAGCAGAGGAGCAGAGAAAAGGGAGCCCACAAGCAAGACTAAGAAGCGGCAACTGGAAGGCTGGGAAACAACAGGGAAAGTGCGGTGACACCAAAGGAAAGGGACGTTTCAAGAGGGAGGGAAAGAGAAATGAGGCCAAGTTCTGTTAAGAAGCAAGCAAGAGAAGAACAGAGAAATCTGCCCCATGAAGGTCTATGGGAGGGATGGTAGAGAACCAGTTCAGTGAAACCAAGGACCAAATGTGGATTAGGAGGTGAGGAGATAGACAGAATGAATATAGGCCAGTCTTCAAAGATCAGGCTCTGAAGGGAGAGGAGAAAGGGCAGGGACTATAGAGAGATAGAAGGAGAAGGAGAGAACAGTGCTCAGGGAAAACTTTAGCAGAGACCTGGACCTAATTATTTACAAGAGAAAGAGGCTGAATATATAGGTGAAAGGGGGAGTTGCTAATAGAAAAATAAAAATTAAGAGGATGGGATTTGTAAGGAAGGTGGAGCAATTAGCTTCAGCCATGAGCAGCCCCAGCCCTTCCCTCGTAACCAAAGAGAAAGGTAGTTTCAGATGCAGACAGCTTGCACAAATGGAAAATGAGTGGACAGTCCCACAAGAACATAAAAAATGACAGAGAGAAAATAACAAAACTCAGCTGGGTTACGTAGGAAGTAGGGGTTGGAGATGGCTCACATCCAGGCTACACATCTACGCCTCTCACTATTAAACAGTGAAAACCGTGCACATTTGGGAGGAAGCTCACTTTGTAAATAGCCCCATGTCTGGCTAAAGCTGCAACAATCATGATGTAAATGGAGGTTTTACCCTCATGTGCATGGACGGTCCCCATCAGATTACATTAAAATTAGATGTTTATGCATCTGACTCTCCTCCTAGAAATAAGCTACTCAGGGACTCCTTGCTTCAAGACACTACCTTATTTGTCTGTAGTACCCAAGAGTCCTCAATAAACACTGGTTGAATTGAACTAATGTTTGTAGGAAGTTTGAATTAGATGGCAGGCAGCCCACATGACAATTGGGGAACATGTGCTAAACACTTCCAGCCAGAAGGAAAAAAAGAAAAACTTGATGAGCAGAAAGATGAGATGTTAGTGCAAGCTCCTGCTTTGAGGGTCACAGAAGGTGGAGAGTGGCCAAAGACGCAAGCCAGTTAGAAACCCTCCTGAGCACCATCCACAGGATTAGACCCAGATGGGGCTGAACCAGTCAGAACACAGTAGCCAGGGTTCTGATTGGAGTGAGCATGTGGATTAGGGGACAAATTGCTGCAAGTGCAGGTAGACAGTACATGGTAAGGAAGCTATCTCCAAGAAAAGAACAAAAGACTGTTTTGATCCATGGAAGACCATGGAAGCCCTGCAACCCAGGATGCAGGAAGCTAGTGACCTGCAAAGCCATCTGACCTGCACTGCAGAGTTGGACTTAGAGAAAACTCACAGATTGGACTTCTGCTGGTTAAGCCACCACAACTGGAGCAAGCACCAGGTTGGCCTAGGGGAGGAGGCCAGGCTGAATTCCAGAACAGAAAAGGAAACACTAGTGCCCATGGCTGACCGATTCAGAACCACAGAGCCTTTCAGGGATTAGCATCCACCAAAGACCCGACGTCCAACATCAAGATAAGGAGGCTCAGGCTGGGGAGATTAAATGGCTTATCGAGGATCCCAGGTTTTGATACCATGAGAGTGTGGATATGAACCTGACATCCCATCTCCCTGCCCAGGGCCCTTCTCAGTTACGCCAGCTTCCTGGACTTTGCTGCCTCTCTGATTGTGCTAACCTTATCCAGCCAGCGTCAGGGGGAATCAAGGTCGTTGGCCCACAGGTCCTGCAACCCAAGATTTATTCAGTCTCAGGTTAAAGGAGCTTTGCAGTCAGATGTCTGCCTAAGGGTGTGTGTATGTGTGTGTGTGGTGTGCATGCATGTGGTGTGTGTGTGTGTGTGTGTGTGTATATGTGTGTGTGTGTGAGGGGAAGTAGAGAGGGGGATAAGAAACACCACCAGAGGGGAAGCCGGGATGGCCCAGTGAGTTAAGTGCTCACTTTGCAGCCCTGGGAACCGAGGATCGAATCCTGGCCCCGGCCCATGCGGACCCATATGCTGAACTGGGGAGTGTCCCCAGTTCAGTTCTCACTGGGGTGAAACCCCAGCCCAGTTCCTGCCCTGTGCAGCCCCGTGCCCACCTGTGAAATGAAACTATGTGGAAAAACGAATGACATACAACTATGGAGGCTGTTCTGGGTCCTCCCCCTTCTCTCTGTCTCTGTCTCTGTCTCTGTCTCTGTCAAAAACAATAAAAATAAGTCTTTAAAAACACTACCAGAAACAAAGAAAAGAGACGGAAGGGTCACAACAAGAAAAAGCTAAAAAGTACAAAGGAAACACACCAGAAGCCGAATTTTCCACAACATTCAGAGTTCAGAATGGTGGCAGCAGAGCTCCGAAGGGAGGCTACAAAGTGGCCATGGTTTGGGTTTGGTTGGGGTTTGTAGAGAAAGGTGCTTGTATTGTATCACACCTTGCCAGAGAATGTAGCAGCCACCATGTCAAGCTCTCTCACCCACCACTCCCCACCCCTGCACACAACTGCCAAGGACAGAGAAAGGAAGCAAGCGAGCTATCCCACAGCAAGCAACAGTCAGAGAAGCAGCCAAAGGCTTTCTGCCACTTCACAGCAAGGGGTTCTGGGGGACATGAAATAGAAACAACTTCTGTGACAAAAATTAGACTTTAGGGATGACAGTATAGCTCAGCAGGTTGAGAGATTGCCTTGCAACCACAAAATCCAAGGATCGAAACCCGGAGCTGGTCAGTGCAAACCCAAACTGCAGTGCAACCAGTAACTGCCAGGATGGAAGCAAATGTTCTTGTCTCTCCTGCAGGAGGCCCCCAGTTTGGTTCCTGCCCCACACAGCCCCACATCCAACTGCATGGAATGAAATTATGTCACACACAACTAATGATGTACAACTATGGAGACTGCTCTGCACTCTTTCCCCTTCTCTCTCTCTCCCTCTCTCTCTCTCTCTCTCTTTCCATTTGTCTCTCTCTCTCTCTTTCTCACCTACTCTCAAACAATAAAATATATCTTTAAAAAAAATTAGAGTGTAGAAGACCCTATCTTTTTAGATTGCACTATATTTCACAGATAGAACTGGTTTTAGTTACACTGTTGTAGAATTGTTCAAAAATGCCTCACTAATAATATAATGTTTTTGTTTATGTTGAGAAATGATCAAAGAGGGTAGACAGACACAAGGGGTCTCTAAGTAGCCAAGTTGACTAACGACACTTACATACTTCCCTCAGAGAAAACCTCCTATCAGATCCTCATGTAGAGAAATCCAGAATGATTAAACCAAAATTACAAGTCTGGGTAGGGATATAAGGTACGGCATGGGGACTACAGTTAATAATATTGTACTGTGTATATGAAGGTTGCTAAGAGAGTAGATCTTAAAAGTTCTCATCACAAAAAATAAAACCTGAAGTGATGGATGCTAACTACACTTACTATGGTGATCATTTCACAATATACACATACAGTGCAAGTATATGACCATTATGTTGTACCCCTGAAACTAATATAATATGTCAGTTATAGCTTGATTTTTAACAAGTCTAAATGATTTAAGGGAGTAAATCTGAAACTATTAGGAAAATTTTACAATTCAAGATAACTAAGTCTGAAAGGACCACACCTAGTGGAGTATATACATATATTGATAGATTCAAAGACACATTGTACACATTCTAATAGAGTTCTGAGTGTGTTTGTGGGGGAAGGTGTTAGATAATTGTCAGGATATGAAGATTACAGGGAAGGGTGGGGTGCTAAATAGTAATAGGTCCTTATTTGCAATAAAAAGGGGACTCTAAATGGTGTGTGACCATTAACATTTTTATTCCTTACTAGAAGATACCGCAGTCCTAAGGGCACACAAATCATCCATATTCTACTGGTGCAGCACACTGTGAAGGAGAAGATGGGGACCGAAGGGGAGAGACGTGAGCTGAAGTGCCGGTCACCTCCTCCCGTGCCACGCTGTTTAACTTGAGCATATTTATTTGAAACGGCCTGTGCACTCCAGGCCAAATTTGGGCAAGCAGGGCTGAGTAGACAAAGCCTTAAGTGAGACACTGGATGGGCTTCTAACCCAAATTACACTCTTCTTGACCAGAGAGCCTCGGACACGCCAATCAACCTGGCAGTCCCACCAAGACAGCCAAGACCCTCCACCTACTTCAGTGAGAGGTTTTAAACTTCAGCAAATGTCTGTTCAGTGCCTTTCAGGTCCCTGGGGAAAAGCCCTGTGTGAAATTAAAGGTGTGTCTTCAAAGTGTGCTCTTCCCGGCAAAGACTTGGTGCAGGCAGGCCATGGTACACACAAACTGGTAGCAGAAGGAATTCTGGAAGGGAGGCGACAATCCTTAAGTTTGCCCACTGGCTCAGCTGCTGAGCTCAGCCGTCAGTCTTGGAGCAAAGAAATCGGGGCAGGGAAGGATAAGCACCCCCCAGCCACAGAGCTTTCGTGTGAGCTGAGGCCGACTTTGTACACAGGGCTGTGGGCTCCTCCACTTACATAACCAGCCCTGGCTCTGGCAAAGACTCCCAGGGCAGTGGCCTGGCTGCGGCTGGGTCGGCTCTGCCCTCGCTCCAACCTCAGCCTGCCAAGACGATCCAGCAGGCACAGGCTAGCGGCCCTCCTTGCTACTAACTCAGGAAGGCTTTTCTCTGCAGCTTGACTCCTGTGCGAACTGCCTAGTGAACTAAATAAAACATGCATTTCGTCCTATGTACAGATATGGTCATTTCTTTGGGATCAGTAGCTTATGCACTTTTTTAACTGCTTTGGCTCCAGGAGAGACAGGTTTGCGCAGACTTAGCCAGACTAAGCTTGTCTCCACATCTCTGATGCTTCCAAAATGGTTGGCTAGACTCAGGTTCAGTCCAAGAACACAGAACAGAGGGGAGAAGCCCTAAAGAACAGGCCATGGCATTGCCTTTGGCTGCTTGGAGAAAGAGCTTCTAGTTCCCACGATGTCTTTAATGCTTCATGGCCTTAGGTGACTTACTTCATGGTAAGTCACGCAGAGGGAACTGGAGGGGTGCATTTCTAAAGCCCCTTCTCCTTCTGTGGCCCTGAGTCTAAGTGACCCTGTGACCTTGGACTCATCAGCCCAGCAGTAACATGCCAGCAGCCTTATTAGCAGCTCGTATTTAAAAAGACGGTTTGAGGAATTCAGAGCAGACATTGAAAACATGCATGTGTGACATATGACACCAAAGATCCTCAGACTCTCACACTGCCAGACTCTGAACACCCCACACCACCCTTTACTTCCTAGCTGATGTATAAACGGCATTACCTCCGTAATTGAAGCTTTGTGAAACTTCAGAGTCAAGAGAAACTTGTCAGAGCATCGACTCCAAAGCCCTCGGTTTGTACCTGACAAGCTCAGGCCCAGAGACCTGAAGGGGCTGCCTCCAGATCAGCTAACTCCAAATTCCAGCTTTCTATCACATACGGGTTCTTCTTCCTCTTCCTCTTCCTCTTTCTCCTCCTCCTCCTCCTTTTCCTTCTTCTTTTTTTTTTAAACACATAAACTTCAAGACTATGCATTACTTTTCTTCCCAGGTTTATAATATCCACAAGTGTTTACTCCTTCATCTCTCAGATCAATATTTATGACTTCCCAATCCTTTGGACAGCCCAGAAGACAAACTAAGTGGTGAAAAGGCACGCTGATCATGTGGGATCTTTGTCTCTTTTAATGGAGATCAATCAGCAACTAAATGGAGAGCTGAAATTATCAGGCCACTGTAGGTCTCTGATCTCTGCTACCTGGGGGTGGGGGAGTGGGGGTGGGATTTATGTTTTAAACTATCTCAACCAGAGATTATAAAAATAATCGATCAGCTATTAATAATCCAAGGTTGAGTTTTTTTCTCTCCTTCACATACATCAAACAAGTAAAAAGTTTGTCCTTCCTAAATAATCTCTTCCAAAGATCATCCTATTGATTTACAGACATCAAGAGGAAACACAGTTTGACATTGCTCCAAGGGGCAGCAGGTTCAATGCAACATTCTACCCTATAGAATTTGAACTTATGAGAAGCTCTCCGGAGAAGCAGGAGAGTTAGTCTGAGGGATAATGTCCCTGTATGGTATTCAATCATGGTTTGATAGTGCCTCTTTCCCCAACATGCAAGAAAAGCAGTGAGTTAAAACTGGGGGCTCTTGCCTAATACTAAAGGTAAGAATGAAGAAAGGAAGGAAGGAAGGAAGGAAGGAAGGAAGGAAGGAAGGAAGGAAGGAAGGAAGGAAGGAAGGAAGGAAAGAAAGAAAAATTCCCTTTGCCCAGCTAAACAAAAACTCTAGGTTTTATACTCTTAAAGCTAGATATAGTCAAAGGGATCATACAGAATATTCCTAGGAAGAAAAAGACCTCAACTCTCAGCTGCTCAGCCAATGTTTCAGCATAGTGAAAGTCTTTACCAGGGAATATTGAAACAGACACAAACAGAGGCTTATGGGATTAAAAAAAAAAAGTGAAAGATCTTAAACAGAGCTAAACTCAGTGCTGAGGAGCTGTAACCACATTATCTGGACTTCCCATTACTTCTTGTACTAACATATAACCCGGGCTCTTTTCTTAACTCAAGTGTTTGGAATTCCCATAAGGATATATCACTTTTCATGGAAGAAAAAAAAAAATCAAACATATTTCCTTGGATAGTCAATGAGAAGTGATGGAGAGGGGGAGGGAGGGGAAAGTAGGGTCAGAAGGGTCATGAGGCTTTTCAATTGTTTGACCCAATGTAACAGAAACCTCCATTATGCAGAGATGGAAGGTATGAAACGAAGAAGACTTCAACAAAATAGTTGTGGGGAGCTGAATTCCGTAAATACCTTCACTATGAAGATAGCTCACAAGTTGTATTAAATAATGAATGATGCAAATTAGACTTCCTTATTTATTAACAAGTCTGGTACAACTTATGTAACCACATTCAAAACTTACTAAGTGATTCGTGAGGGCATGTAAAGCACATTTTAAACTTTTAGAACCTTCACTGGAGGGGCCTAGAAGTAAATATCAAACTAATAAAAACTGATGCCTTTCATTGAATCCTCATAACTGCCATGACATGGTTGGTTTTGTTTTGTTTTAGTACAATTAATTGTACTGGAAAAGCTTATTAAAGTGAGAGGGCCAAAATCAATGTATTAATGACATAACATTACAGCTACTTAACCAAGCCAACAATAAATTGCACACAGAAGTTCTGGCGGCAGAAGCTGCAAACTCTATTTATGTTGTACTAAGAGGAAAAATATTAGACTTGTCTCCAAACATTTTCCCAAAATCAGAGAATATCACCCAAGAAATTCAGCTATAAAGGTCATCATTGGTCTTCATTAAATATGAGCAATATAGAAAAAAACACAAGCCCTTTTACAAAATGTGAATATACTTAACACATCTGAATGGTACAATAAGTTAAGATGATAAGTTTTATGTTATATGTTTTTGACCACAATAAAATAAATGAAAAAAATACATGACCTATTTTAGCCATGCCTTTTATCACTTATGTGAGACAGAACTTGTCCTTTGCAATGCCTTTTGGCACTTGATAAAACTGAGACTTAAATGGCCAGTTACATAATTCCAACAACAGACTTTATCCACTTATATGTGAAAATGGTATTGTTTGTAAGCTGAATTTAGCACAGCTTTGGTATAACCATCTCAAAATAACAAGAGCTGGAAGTTCTCAGCAGTGTGATGATGGGTAGGTGTAATGTGTATCTATGGACAGAGATCCCCGATGTAGGTAGAGATCATGTCAGTGGGTAAGGAAGATGAGACAGATACTGTGATGGGAATTTTTTTTTTTAATAAAATAGGTTCAAACAATGACTCTGAAAATGAAATGATGTTGGCTTAAAATATGCAGGTAGAAACAAAAAAATAAAATCTTATCTCTCAATCAATACAAATGAGGGCTGTCCAGAAAGTATCCAGCCATATAACTATTCTTGTTATATTGACAACGGCTGGATTTTTCTGGACAGCTGCACATGTCTAAAAATTGTTCTACCATGGCCTCTTTCTGAATTCTAAAAGACACAGTGGTTATATTTTCCCTTCATATACAGATACTAATAGATGACTATTTTCAAATGATACAGTAAACTGTTGCTTCAGCAAGTTCTAATCAGTTTATTAAATTATATTATTCCTATTTTAAAAAAAATAGAAACTTGTAAGTTCAGCTAAACACCAATAAAAAACCACAACTTTAAAACGGGTTATCAGGTATACTATTGGGTCTAATAACAAAGTAAAAAAAAAAAAAAAAAAAAAAAATGTGTAATTTGGTTCCAGCTGTAGCTGGTACCTACTGGCCAAGGATTTGAAAGCTGTTGAAGCAAATATTAAGACGTAAAAAAAGAGCACAGATGGCGTCCTATCAGGATGAGCAGGAAACAAGCTCATCCACTGGCCATTCTGATAGCAAAACAGCAGAATTCAAAATAGTCACATCAACTGCTCCGTAAATGAAGATTTGATATCGTGTACAGATAAAGACACACAGGACGCAAACTGGATGGGGTCAATCAAAGCTGAGGGACAGAGCTGAGAAACACACTTTTTCTCAGAGTTCACATCTACCCGTCTAATTCCTCATCCCAAACACTTATTCCTACATACTCTCAATTCAATAAATCACAATAAATGTTCAAATCAAAAGAAAAAAATAAGAGTAGAAACTAGAAGTACCATTATTCAGTGAAAAAACTGTGGCAAATACTTTGGTAAATATAACTAAAAATTCAATTTTAAAAAGCTTGTAAATAGGCATCTGCCATCAGATAGAAAAACAACAGCAATTGTGACAACCAGTATCAGAAAGCTCTGCTCCAATTTATTCATTTCATGTAAATCAGGCAGCTAAGACCACTAAGATTTAAAATAATATTTATTCATTTAAAAATTTTATTTTATTTTTCTCTGATCAAGTCATTAAAAATATTAAAGTGATAAAAAAGCTAAAGTAAAAATGATTAGCCCAATTTCATTTCCTCTTTCTTTATACCAGTATATCTATCATCGAATACAGAATTTAAAAGCAACAGCAACAACACAGCATCTAACTGTTTAAAAACACTCCCCACGGTCTCAAAATAGTCTGAAGGGCTCTGAATTCCATATGGCTTCCTCCATCTGACTACTGACACCCCATCTTACGAAAAAGACACAGATCCTGACAAAAGGCCACAGACATTCTGACCAGCTTAGCCAGCCTGGAAGGGCCAGCCCAGGGCCAGCATGGTTGGGGCCCTACCCTCCCGGTCGCTCTGGCCCTGACTGCTGTCCTTGCCAAAAAGATTGAGATCCCAGTATCCTGGCTCCAGCCTGACAGTTGCATCGGTGTATCTCAGCACCGCTAGGCCTGCATGTTCCCCTCTGTTCTGCTGTCTGTCACTCCTGTCCGACCAAACCTTATAACAGAGCATCGCCAGCAGAACGAACGCCAGAGACTAGGAAGGTCTCTTACTTACATGAAAAAACAGGTTATCTTGTCAACTACGTTGGCAGAAATAGGGTGTGTGTTTTCTGGGGATGGTTGGGGTGTGGGGGGAGAATGCATGCGCACTTGCCAACCGGAAGGCCGCAGCCCAAATCCTACTTTCAGGGCTGCCTTTCTCAGTATCAAACACCGAAAGAAAATCTGATAGAAACTTTGCCTTACAACCCTCTACAATCTACATGGATGAATAAAATCTCATGTTAGTAAAATGTATGAAGTGGCAACGTCCCTAGGAGGTTGGGAAAAAAAGAAAAAAACACCTCTAAAAGAGGTGACAGGGGAATGCTAGAGAAAGCAGTGAAATTCTACTCAGTAATGTACTTGTCACAAGGCATCTAAAAGGAGGATAGAAACGCATAATTCTGTTCTCTATCAGATCAGAACAAGCTCAAACATTCCCGCGGACATCTGGGATCCCACATTAAAGACAACACTCATCCAAGCACTACATACTACTTTATCATCCAACCTAGTCCTGGGGAATGATTCAGTGAGCAATTAAGATGTATAATCCAAATGGTCTAAAAACTATATCACTGGGAAGTCAAGTCCAAATTAAATCAGACCGGGCTTTTAGGCTTCCAGCGATCGCATTTTCTCTTTTGAGTGAGTGCATTTCAACACTCAGAACTTCTCCTCTTACAGATCATTTTCAAGGCCATCTCTGGATGCAATCTCCTAAGCAAAATCTGATATATAAAATGAAAAGGGAATTAGGTGAATGCCAAACCTCAGAGAAAAATATTAAGAGGGAGACTCTAACTTTCTTCAATAGATTTCAAAAAGTTAATTATCTTAACCTCCTTTCTAGTAAGCATTACTGGAACTTCTAACCCAAATACACATAGCACTTTATGAAACAAAAAATGGCCAAAACTAACTTATTGCATACGGGAAGAATAAAGTACACTCAGCAGGGCTTTGAAATATAAAGGGCATACAGAATGCCTTCCCATGAAGAACACGGATATGCTGTCCTGAAAAAAAATCTAGCCATAAACGCGTCTATCTTCCACATTACACTGCTGGATACATATTATAATATGTACAGTAATAGGTATCTTATTGACATATACTTAAAACTTCTTCCCGTGTTAACAGTCCCGAGCCAGTGGAGCAGACAGGTAACTGACAGATGACCCGGCCCTGCATCTCTCATGTCTAACTTCTCCCCAGACTTGAGAGGTGTTTGTGTCCAGGACGGACACATCTGGCCAGCCGCGTTCTGGGGACCAGGGGGGGAAGGAAGGAGGGAAGACCACTAGGAACTCACATTTCGGTGATGTTCTCAGGATCTGCACTGTTAGGCTCCAACCTCGGAAATGCCATGATGCCAGGAGTAGGGTCGCTGCACCAGATCCGAGAAGCGCTGCATTTGCAGGACGTGGGACAGGCAAGAGCGGCTCTCCAGAAGCCCAGAAGCAGCCAGCAGAAGCCCCAGAGCCGCGCCATGGCGGCTCCATGCCACCTCGTCCCAGACGACATCCCTAGCCGCCAGTGCCAGCCCAAGTCAGACTGAGTACGCGTCCCCGGGCTGCGCCAGGTGGTCTCTCCTGGCCGTGCTGGGCGCTCCTTGCCGCACTCGCAGCTCTCTCTGTTCGGTGCTGGTCTCTGACTCGCAGAGCGGAGCCTGTGCGGGGTGGAGTGTGTCCTGGTGGGCAGCACCGTTCACAGTGGCCTGGGCATCTTGGGCCGCCTCATAGGGGGCGCTCCCGCCTCTCGGAGCTACGCCGCGGCCGCCGCTGCATGGCCCGGGCGCCGGGCACCGGCCCGAGGCGCTCCTGGGACTCTCTGGGGCGCAGGCTCCTTGCTAGACACGTACTGGGATTCGGGACACACCTCGGGGCTAAGGACAAACACACACGCATGAGACTCGGCGCAGACCCCAGACACCAAGAACTGGTCCGCGTCGCATCACCCCCACCCCAACCGACCCCAGGAGGGAGACTGTGGATAAATGAGTGCCCAGCTCCCACCCCCAGAATAAACTTGCCCCTCGATGGCAGTGACGCCGCTGGAGCCAGTGTGCCCACCCTCTTTCCAAGCCTGGGGTCAGGGGAGGGGAGGTAGGGAAAGGGTCCCCCAGACAGGATTCCATGGCACAGGCCAGGAGAAGGGGAAGGGGAAACCGCCAGCTGCGATGGCACCGCGACGGGGCCTCTGAATGATGCTGCAGAATCCTCCACGGCCGCTGGACGCAAGGGACGCGGGCAGGTGGCACGGCCCGTCCCACCTGGGGAGCCACCGAGGCCCGCCCGGATTTGGGAGTGAGGGACAGTGAGGGCCCAGACAACGGAGGGCACTGTCCGCGCTGCTCACCCGGGCTCCGGCGCCTACAGCCCGCCGACGGGGCCTGGGTCCGGGCTCCCTCCGCCTCTGGGCACTGAGCGCGGAGAGCGCAAGCGAAGGAGCGAGCGAGGCTCCTGCTCCAACCCAATTCCGGGAGCAGCCGCCGCCGCCGCCGCCGCCTCTGCTACTGCTGGCGAAGTGACGTGAGGGCTGACGCAGAGCAGGGGCAGAAACTCCAGAAAATTAGTCTGAAATCCAAAAACACACACGCTCATACACACACAAACCCATAACACCCTCCAGACAAAAGCAACAGGGAGGGGAGGGGAATCTGGGGGCGAAAGGGGAGGAGGGAGGCATTGGTGCCACTGGCCAGAAGCAGACAGCAGCAGCATGTGGGAGTTCACACACGCGCACACACGCACACATCCTGGCCGTGTAGACGCGCGTGCCTGTGTGTGTGTGCGTGTGCGTGTGAGTGTGTTTCAATCCAGGTACCTCTGAAATGAACGGTTCCGTCGCTCAGTGCCTCCCAGTCCCTAATTCACACAGCGTTCTCTTCTACAATCGCAGCAGAGGTTGTCGCCTCTTTTGAAATGGAAACCTGGTTGGGTTCAGCTCTGAAAAATGCGCTGATTCTTATTATAGGAATCCTCCCTACCGTCTCCCTCCCTGCTGCATTCTCCTTTCCCATCCTGCTGAAAAGGGAGGGTGAGCTACCCTAAAAATAAATAAATATTGTAAACACCAAAACGTGTTCAGCATAGGTAACCAAGGATAGCCGCCCCCATTCCGGGCCGCTTATTTGGGAATCCGTGGTTTTAGAGGGTCTTCCTGTTGGTGCTTTCGCAGAGGAAGAGTCTCCAAATGGAACTCTAGCTATCTAAGTGGGTCTTTTTCCTGCCGTTTCTTGGCATCACACGCCCGAGAAATAGAGACATGTGAGGGGAAAGGAGCGCGCCTGACACGTATTGGGTTCCCTAAACGCGCGGCAGCAACCCTGGCCTGTCCGATGTGTGGCGCCGCGTCATTTTCTCTCACCCATCAACCTGGCAGGATGCAGCCATCGCCAGATCGTAGTTCCACTCCCCGCAACGCCCACCCCCACGCAGGGCACCCAGAGCCCTTGCTCCCCTGCCGTACCTTGCGCGTTTTCGTGTGCGCGCGGGTGTGCGCGGGTGTGCGCGGGTGTGCGCGGGTGTGCGCGAACGCGTGCCCTGCGCCCGCGCTGCCCGGAGCACAACATGCATCCAGCCTACCGAGAAGCCCAGCGCGGGCAGAACCTCAGGTTCTCATTAGGGACAAACGAGGCAATCCAGGAGGGTCGGTTGACAAGCCGTAACTGCTCTGCGGGCGCAGTTAAATGATGGCTGCGAGGCATTCGCAAGCCTTGTCTGAGAATCCGTCTTCCCATTTGAGGCTCGGAGAGTCTGTTTTTCCGCAGTCATTTAAAAAGAAACTGGGAAAACGCACCGCAGTGCCTGACACTTCTGAGGGCTCTAGTGCCCCCACGCGGGGAGCTAGCGCCCGGCACACTGAAAAATCACCAACCTAGGGCCAAGGCCGCTAGCGCGGCGGGCACAGCACTGGGTGCGCGCTCTGGCGCCAGATGCGCAACCAGCGGCGCCCGGCGCGCGCGCGCCCCTGCCCTGCCGGCGCGCGGCCCTCCAGGGCTCCACAAGCTCCTGCCGGAGAAAAACGCAGGCAGCTACCTCTCCACGCCAGAAAGGGTCATTCGATGAGATCGCCTCCAGAAGAAGGGTCCCCCATCTGCCTTCACAGGCAGGGGTGGGAAGGATCGAGCACCCGTACTTCTAGGTAAATGCTCAGACCACGCCGACGTTTAAATATTACAAGGGAACAGAAAGCGTCTAGTGGAGCTTTTGTACAAGACCCGGGCGCTGAGTGTAATCACGGGAATCCTCGTGCAGCACCCAAAAATCTCTCTGCGGGGCCGAAAGACAAAGCCAGCAGGTCTGCCTCTCTCCACCATCACTCGGCTGTGACACGCATCGGGTACTGAATTGAAGGCCAGGCTGAAGTTCATTTCTCCACCCAGCCGCCAACCCCTGCTGGATGAGGACGAGCCAAGGAAAGGAAGCAAAAGACAAAAATGTCTTGGTCCAAGTCATGAAGTAATACTTTAGCGCCCGCCTTGCCAGTGTTCTCAATAGAGCTGCCCCTGTGGAATACCTGAGCGAAGGGTGTGCACAATTATCCACACCTATCTCACACCCCACCGTCTCCTCCTTTTTTTCTTTTTCTTTTTTTTTTTTTTTTTTAACTCAGAAATGGTCCGTTTGCACCCTAGTGGC
>PVKE010011909.1:0-14070 GCA_004027555.1 Craseonycteris thonglongyai | reverse complement strand
CACTTAAAATTAAAACAGGCGGCCCCACTTCTAATCATCTTTCCTGTACTGCTCCGTAGTACTTACTATTTTTTAACAAATCATTTACTTATTTATTGTGTTTACTGCATATTGTGTTTCTCCCAGTAGAATGTAAACTCCAAGAAGGCATGGATCTTTTTTTTTTTTATCGATATCTCTCAAGGACATAGTATTAAAAATATCTATGTGGGGATGCTGGGGTGGCTCAGCAGGTTGGGAGCTCATCTTGCAGTGCTGGGGTCTGAGGATTGAATCCTAGACTCCCCTCCCACCCCCAGCCCCAGGGCGGATCCACATGCTGAACTGGGGTGTGCCCCCCAGTTCCATCCTCACAGGGGCGAGCTTCCCAAATGGGAGCCCCCACCACCACCACCACCGTACTTCCTGTATAGGAGGACCCCAGCTCAGTGGGGGCTTGCCTCCCATGGGGGAGGCTCTCCACTGGGTTCCTGCCCTGTGCAGCCTGGTGCCCACCTGTGGAGTGAAACTAGGGAAAAATAATGACATCAACTATGACGACTGCTCTGGGCCCTGCCCCTCCTCCCTGTCTGTCTCTCTCTCTGTGTCTCTCTCTCAAAAACAATAAATATAAAAATAAGTCTTTAAAAGGATAAATTTAAAAATCTATGTGTATGTGTTTAATGAATAAATGAAGTAAGCTACTAGCATTGAGATTGCTCAGCCAGGCCACCTACACTCACTTTCTTAATTTCCAACACTACCAGTCCATCTGAATGATTCCCCCTGGACACTCTCCCTCCCATCTCCACAGTCTCTGAATCCTCCCTGTGCTAGCAGTTCTGGCACAGGGATGATTCCTAAAGCCTCACTTTCTGCCTCCTCTAAGTAGCCAGGTATGTTCTAGCACTAGGCCAGAGAGGGCCTCCCTTCTACTCATGCTGGTAACAACATTATCATGCACAGTGCCTAAAATACAGTGAGCAGTCAATAACTGTTTCTATTTCTTAACCGATAAAACTATGGATCAATGTCAATTTCAAGAACTACAAGAGATTTCACAAAGATTTCAGGGATTCTCAGACCATGGCTTTATAGGAAACGATGAACATTTTTCTGATGGACAGAATGAAGTAGTGATAAATTGCCCCAGATCACACGAACTCTTCAAGGCAGAGATGAAGACTAAGTGTTACAGATTCCTGCCTCTACTAGACCATGATGTGCCTAGAACAGTGTTTTTCAAACTATTTTCATTGTGATCCACAGTATGGAATGTGTTTTATATCACAATGCAGTGCACACATACATACCGTATTTTTCTGTGTGTGAGACAATACTTTTGTTTAAATTGTTAGAACAAAAATTGGGGGTCATCTTATACTCAGGAGTAACCTGTGTATTGATTTCTTAACGTTGGATTAGAAAAGTAGGGGCCATTTTATACGTGGGGGGGGGCATCTTATATAATACTGTATATGCATAAATTCCAGAAGAGTTTAACAAAACAAACCTTATTTAACCTTAATACATGTACTACACTCATTTTTATTTTCTATTTAATACCACTTTATTTTTAATAGCTGTTCTAATCCAATAAATTCATTTTAATATCCAATACTGGGTTGTAAAAAAGAAAATTAAAAATATACATATGGCCAGCTTCTGCTTCTAAGATGGAGTAACAGGGAACAGATTTCACCTCCCAACAAAATCATCGACACACTGAATAAAACTTATGAGACAATTTTGAAGACAGTGGACCTAAGACAATGAAGGACCTAACCCAGGAAGAGTCCCGCTCCCTGAGTTAAGAAGATATAGCTGAACACTCAGGAAAATCACGGAGGGCAGAGTTCACATGGACAGAGTAGCAGGGAAAAGAGTAGTGTGCAGAGAAAGATCTCCACCGATCTGCAGAGGGACCCTTAAGTATTCAGCAGAGTACTAATTAGCACATGCAGGAAGTGCCAAAAGGATTCAAGAAAACAAGGTCCAAGAAATGGGAAACTGACAACACTACATATAAAAATTTATACTTATAATGCTAAAATTCTAAACAAAATCTCAGTAAACTGAACCCAGCGAAACATCATACATCCAAAAACATCATGACCAAATGAGGTTTATCCTAAGAACAGATTTTTTTGAGTGTGTTTAACAATCAAACATCAATCAATATAATTTATCATATTTACATATCATAAAATCTAAAATTGCACAATTATCTCAAAAGATACATATAATCTAAAATTATATCATCATCTCGATTTGACAAAATCCAATATCTATTCCTGAGAACTCAGCAAACTAGAAATAAAAGCTAATATCCTCAACTAATAAATGGAATCTACAAAAAACCTACAGCTAACATAATGTTTAAAGTAGAAGATGGAATGTTTTTCACCAAATATCAGTAAAAAGACAGGATATCTGTCCATTTTCACCATTTCTATGTAGCATTGTTCTGAAGATTCTAGTCAGTGTGATAAGTCAAGAAGTAGAAATAAAAAAAACATCCAAATTGAAAAAGAAGAATAAAACTATCTTTGTCAACAGACAACATGATCTCCTATATAGAAAATCCAATAGAATCTACAAAAAAAAGCTATTCATACTGATAAGTGAATTATCAAGGTTTCAGGATACAAGTGAAATGTTTATAAATTAATTGTATCTATAGACTAGCAACAAAAATTAGAAATTAAAATTATAAAGAACAAGAGCAATTCCAATAGCATAAATATATAAAATATTTAGGGATAGTGCACAAATTTAAAAAGAAACAAATGGATAAATTTTATCTTACAAAAATCAATTTCTGCTCTTCAAAAGACACTGTTAAGAAATGAAAAGCCACAAAATGAGAGACACATTTGCAAATCATGTATCTAATAAAGTGCTTTTCCAAAGCTTATAAAAAACTCTCAGAACTCAATAGTAATTAAAAAGCAAGTCTATAAGTGTGCAAATGATGTAAACATATATTTTACCAAAGTATACAGATGACAGATAAGCACATGAGAAGATTCTCAACTTCATTAGTCATTGGAGAGATGCAAATTAAAACTACAGTGAAATACCTACACAAAAATTGGATTGGTTAATATTAAAAAGTTCACTGTACCAAGTCTGGACAAGAATGTAGAGCAACTGGAAGGCTCATACACTGTGATGGGAGTAAAAAATGGCACAACCACTTTAAAAAAGTAGAATAATTTCTTAAAAAGAGAAGCACATACCTACCACATAATCCAGCCATTCCAGTTTTATGTACTTTCCCAAGAGAAATGAAAGCATATGTTCAACACAAAAACTTGTGTTCATGCCACTTCTTCTTGTACAGGCAAAAACTAGAAATGATCCAAATACATGTCCTCAACAGGTGAATGTGTAAACAAACTGTGACATACCCATACAATGATATGAGAAGCAAAGAAAAGCAATAAACGGTTGATACTTGCAACCATATGGATGAGTCTCAAAACAACTATGCTGAGTGAAAAACGTCAGACTAACAGAAACACATACTATATGACCCTATTTTTATAAAACTTGAGAAATTGTAAACTATGGTGACAAAACAGAAATCAGTGACAGCTGGAGTGGGCAGGTCGGGGGCCAGAGGGACCCAGGAGACAGGAGTGTAAGGAAGTGTTGAGGACGATGCGTGTATTCAGCGTCTTCATTGTGGTGATGGCTTCTATATTATCAAATATTATGTTTCAGTATGTTTAGTTTATTATACATCAATTAGCTCAATAAGGCTATTTTAAAAAGCAAGAAAGGAGCATTGCCTTACATCCTTCTATCATCAGCTTCTCGTCACCATTGGAGTGCCATTAGAACTTCCAGTCTTAGAAGGCATTTATAAAGTTTATAGATTTTTTTTTTAATAAACATATTCTGTAATGTTCTGATTTTTGAGGGACTTACGACGTAATAGCTTTTACACTTAAAAAAAAAAAAGGTTGTAAAAACCATTATTTAAAAGAAAGAAGTAGTGGCCCACACCTAGAAATAGCCTAAATGTCCATCCACAATAGAATAATTCAATAAATTATGATACCTCTATTTTTATAGTATTATACATCTAATTAAATTAGTTATAACCATATACATTGATCTGAAGGCATACCCATAGTATGTTAAATGAATAACGTAAGTTGCATGACAATATGTAATCTGATCCTACAAAAAAAGCTCATGTTTGTGAATGTATTTTGTTGGTGTGTGCATATGGAGAAATGGAGAGAAATACTAGGGCTGCCCAGAAAAACATCTAACTACAAATGCCTCTCTTTTTCATAATACATAGCTGGATACTTTCCAGATAGCATATATATATAATTTCAAATGTAACATCAGTAACCTAGAGGGATCTGAGACATGTGTTTGCACAAAGAGGAGGACAAGCCAGAAAATTCATGACATCTTTTTCTGGTCTCCTTACCTATAACATGCTTCTTTTTCTCACCTTGTCCTCATTTCTTTTGACCTTTTTTCTCAGATGCAGTGTTATCCTGTTTCCAAGGTCTCTCCTTTTTGAAGAAAGCACTGAATTCAAAAGCATGTTTACAGTCTACATAATAGTCACCCCTGGATGTTTGATTTCCCCAAGAATATCTGTATGTTAGTGGACAACACTGGACAGAACACATAATTCAAAAGAATTTAAGGGGGATGCCAGGATGGCTCAGTGGGTTGAACACTCGTCTACAGCCCTGGGGTCTGAGGATCGAATCCCAGCCCTAGCCCATGCAGAACCATATGCTGAACTGGGATGTGCCCCCAGTTCGGTTCTCACCAGGGCAAGCTCCATGTGAGAGGCCTCTAGCCCAGTTCCTGCCCTGAGCAGCCAGGCACCCACCTGTGGAATAAAACTATGTAGAAAACCAATGATGTGCACCGATGGAGACTGTTCTGGGCCCTCCCCCTTCTTGCTGTCTTCCTTTGTCTCTCTCTGTCAAAAACAATAAAAATAAATCTTTAAAATAATAAGAAGAATTTCAGGTAACGTGGCATCCATAAATGGGAACATATTAGGGAACAAGGACCCTCAACACAGGCTACAATGAAACCAGAGGCCACTATTCATAATTAGCCCCACATTTGCTCCTTCTCATCTCAACCTTTTATTGCTCAGAAAGTTTCTGTCTCCTACTTTACACCCTCCAGCTCTGAGTTAAGAGTCTTGT
This sequence comes from Craseonycteris thonglongyai, assembly GCA_004027555.1. Taxonomy (NCBI): domain Eukaryota; kingdom Metazoa; phylum Chordata; class Mammalia; order Chiroptera; family Craseonycteridae; genus Craseonycteris; species Craseonycteris thonglongyai. The sequence continues at coordinate 8,893 of PVKE010011909.1, read as the reverse complement.
TTTTCCCACCTCTGCCCGGATTGTCTATGAACTGAATGCTACCTGTTCCTGTGAACCATCGCTACACCCATGGTCTCATCCCACTTCCTTATAGAGAAAATTCGACAGAGCCTCAGAAAATTAGTCACAGATAGCTAAGTGAGCTTGAAATCTAAATTTGTACCATCTATCTGACAAAGTCTCAAGGTAAACTCTGGAGTGTCTTCCTAGTCTATGTCGATAGTCTTGTGTCAATGCCCATACCTGCACCTGCGTTGTCCAATTTTATCAAGAGTTATCTTAGCACACCTTCAAAGAACTCCTTTTTCAACAAAGGACTTTGCTTGTTCCTCAGTAAACAATTATATGTCTTGTTTTGTGCCACCCAGCCCAGATTTATTGAGGCCATCAGGTGTTCATGGTCCCAAGTCAATTGACAATTACAATCTATGCAAAGAACAGTGTTTATTGCCATATCACCCTTAGAGTTAAAAAAAGGTGTGGGAGGGGCTATTACACAAGCATTTAATCATATTAGACCTCCACGGGTAATTAATGGTTCTTCCAACCAGGGTAGCAACCCATTAGTATTTCAAATGACATAGAATAGACTATACTAGAATAGAAAACATCACACAGGTAAAAGTAACATGGTTTCGTGAAACTTTTCTTTCATTATTGGATGTACTAGATTATATTGTAAATGTATTTCTTATCATGATTCTCAAACAAGTTTGCAATCCACTGGCAAAGAACAATGTTTCAGTCATTTGCAGAAACCCCCTGTACCAGGGAGTACAATTCTAAGTCGGTATGAACACTTCCAGCAACCCTCCCAGTCAGGACATTAGCAATAAGTATTTTTCTAGATTATACTAAAGTTAGTCATCTAATTATCAACTTTTTGAAGACAGAAATTCTCTTACTTGTATTATAACCTTGACATCTAACAGAGTATCTTTCATGAAGCTCAATATATGTTGGTTGAATTAATGTCATTTTTGAACAGCTCTAATTACTAGAAAGCTTCACTTTTGTGGTAAACCAAAATCTGCCTCCCTCATAACTCTCATTCATTACTCCTAGTTTTAACCTCTTAGCTGGACAGGGGAAAACAAAAAATGAAGTCCTTCTGCCATGTTATGTTTCTTTCAGTATTCAAATTTAGCACTCTTGTCCTTTCTAAACATTTCCAGGTCCTTTATCCATTCCTTGTCACCTATTTCCAGAGGTTTCATCATCATGGTTGCAATCTTCGAGGTCCACAGGTTTAACCAGTAACCTTTTAAAGTATTTTATGAAGGAGTCAAATAGCCTGTGTGGCTGAGTACTTGAAATGTGACCACTTCAAGACAAAATATACACTTAGTTTAAAAAATGTAAAATAACTTATTAGTAATTTTTATATTGATTTTGTGTTGAAATGATAGATAATATTCTGGATTTAAGTTAAACAAAATACATCACTAAAATTAAATTCATGTTTCTTTTTACCTTTTTTTAGTATGGAAAAGTTTACTTTTGTTTTTAAAAGTTATCAGTTCAACATTTATTCTTCTTAAAAACTCATTTCTCTTATCTTTAAATCAGTGTCATATATTTGAATCTTCTGCGTCTTAAATTTTTTAATCTAAGAAATGAATCCAACATTTTAACTGTTCTGCCTATATTTTTCACTTGCAGTTCTAATATGTACACTTTTTATGTGTCTATTTAAATCATTGATTTAAAATAATTATTTAACATGACAAGTCCAGACACTTAACTGGAAACCTTATCTAGGCTGACATTTCTTCCTTAACTAATTACTTCATCTTTACAATGAACATGGCTGTTTCAACAGCTAAGAACCCACCAAATGGCATTCTGTAATGATGTCTTCCTTGACCCTTCACCTGAGTCATCTATGCACCAAACACCCAACTACACTAAAACCAAGCTAGTATTGCCCACTAGTGGTTTTGTCTGGGGGCTTCTTTCAGGGGGAGAAATACTTTGTTTTAGTTTAGTTTGGTTAGGGGTGGAGGTTCAATCACCCTGTAACTCATCTCTCATGACAACTCTAAATCTATCTTCATTCTAACCTGATGGCAACCTAGCACTCATATGCTGGCTTTCAGCCCTATAACTTCATTTCTTCCATTGGTCCCTTTTGATCCTTAAACATTATTTCTCCAATAATTAAATATCAACATTCCAACCAAACTGGTCTTGGCTGTGCTTTCAGCACTTGGGTTGTCCTGGATAGGAATTCTTCCTTCATAGCTTAGGTTTGTATAAGCCAGCCATAATCCACCTAGCCCATTTTATACACATTCCCCTTCCCCCTAGTGGAAACAGAATGAGCAGGACAGCCCAGAAAGAGGAAGAGTAGAGTAGGCAAGTAGGATGCTGTCTGATAAACAAAATAAATCATAACTGAGGTGCATTCTGGAATTCATTTTCACTCCTTTTTGGAAAACTAATACATTTTCTATTCTTTTCTTTAACATACCATCTCTCCCTAATTACCATCAGTTGTTCCTTGATCATATAAACTCAGCAATGACCTTTAATCGTCTTTACAACCATCAAAATATGTTATAATATCGCTTACATGGTCTCAATGAACTATAATAAGTTGTCAAATTCTTGTTAACCACATTACATCTACCATGTCCAATGCAAAGATCCCTTTTATCACCAGAGAGTGGCGGAGGTGAATAATACTGTATTGTCTCTATGATCTGCCAGTTTCACCATCTGTCCCAGCTCTGCACTTGTCTACATTCTTCTTACTCTAAGCCTGGTTCAGATAGTCCCTTTTTGTTGTTGTTTTTTTATAACTTTAATATATTCTGGACTTCAGTCCTTGTGCCACTGTTCTCACAGATTTGTGATGCTCCGAAGTATTCAAAACTTTGCTATCTACCACACCTTATATCTTGTTACACACACACACACACACACACACACACACACACACACAAAGAACATCACAGCCTTAGTTGCAGTTTCATTGTTTCCTCTTGGAGATTATTCATGCCTACGTGCTCAGAATTTTATATTTTAAAGCTTTCCTTCTCTCTCAAATTAATATTCTCTTTTAGATCCAGCTAGCCAAATGACTTTATCTATTTTTTCTCAAAAAAGAAAAATTCTGTTTCCTAAAGTCTAAGATACATAACAGCCTTCTCAGCATTTCATATCTAGCCAGTATGATCTTCAGTTCCTCAGCCAGATCAATCTTGAGGGTTTCCAAGCCACATCATGAGTGCCCATCCCTATCCTCCAACAAGTCCTAGTGACACTTTCTAGGGGTCAGGACAGTGGTATCAGTGACATAAATGGAAGCATCCCAACAGGGGGGACAAAAGAATCAATGGGCAGAAGCAGGCTGAATCAGAGTGGTTGCTTTTCCACTGCTCACTTGTGCTCAGACGAGTCTTCCCTGTGGCCAGTCTACCCTCAGCAATGCTGCAGCTTGTTTGAAGGGTGTTTGCTGATTCCTGCCAAGACCTGCATCTGGTGAATCCTGAAGCTTTTCTAAGTACTTTCATGTCTGTACATCTCTTTCTATCCTTCCTCCTTCATCTACTTGAGCACCCTAGCCCTTGGCTTTAGATGAACTTAGAACTGTTCTGTCCTAAGTCTGATGAAGTCATCCTAGCAAAGGAAAAACAGAAAACCAATTATTTTGTGGGACAAAAATCCATCCTTTCTTGAACGTGTTGTTTTTCACCTATGTGGTTTCCCTTTCTTAAAGAGCCTTCATGGTCAGTTAACTGGCCTCATGCCTTATAACATGAATGCCTCTTTTCTGTCCAGAAGCCTCAGGGAATCTGCAAGGCCCTTTGCAAACACGGACACTGAGGCTTTTGCTTCCCCCCGATTGCTCCTTAAAGGTTTCAATAAACCTTCTCTACCATTGGAATACACGTATGCACAAGGCAAGATTGCTTATGAATTAAGAGGGAAGGTTTTGGAGATGAGAGAAAACTTTCTTCCTTTCATTTCCTCTTACTCTCACAAGTAAGCTAAATACAAAAGAAGACTCTGTCTCCAAGGGATAATTGAACTTCTGAGGGTAGATAAAGTTAATTCTGGGTTTTCTGTACTCCAGAATATTGCTAATGAGCTTCAAAGAGTATTATCAGATATATAACTTCAAAACACAAACACCCCCCCCAAAATCAATTCTTTTTAACTTAAACTTAAAAAAAAAATTGCCATTCAGTACTTTTCTACATTGAGAAGGGACATCCTGAGAGCCATCTCAGTGGTCTTACTACCCCAAAGACTTATCAGTCACTGCCTTTGATTCTCATTCTCCAGTGTCCCTTGAACTCTTTGTTCTCTAAATAACTGTATAAATAATATTCGAAGAAAAATCACAAGATTGTTTTAAGTTCTCAACTTGCTTTTCTGTGCTTACAACTTTACATTTACTTAACAAATTGGGATAATGTTATCACACATCTGTCTCACAAGGTTCTTGGATGACTAATCAGATATTGTCTTTGAGTGTCTGAAACTTTAAGTCTGAAACCTTTTTCATTTGAAGGATATTGCCTTGAAAAACAGTTCTATTGCCTTTTAATTTTATTTTGTAAGTAAAGAAAGTCATAATATGGAGACATAATGTAACTTCAACAAGGGTCAAAAGTGTCAAGGTAGCCTGCACTTTCTGAAACAAAATAACAACAATCGGCTTCTGAGACGCTACCTGTGCCTACAAAAGTGACAGTCCTTGTAGTTGGCCATCATGCGAAGTGGCAAGGCACAGCATGACCTCGCCTCATCCCAGAAGTGACAGAACCTCCTAGCTTCCTTTGCTTTGGGGGTTTTGACACCGTTACCAGGATGGCTGTAGGGACCCGGTTACCTCTGCCCTGCCTAAGCTGCATTGAATGTCTTATTAGAGAATTCCAGAAAGTTTCTTGTTAAGTTAGCCTTTTCTCTTCATCTGTTTTTTAATTCTGAGATATATATGATTTTCTTTGCAGAAAGTGTTCCAAATAGTTTTGTCCTTCATTTTGAATTTCAGTGTGTGTGTGTTGGGGCAGGGGGCGGGGGGAGAGGAAGGAGGAGGAGGAGGAGGAGAAAAAAGGGGAGAGACTTTTATTCTTCTTATTAACATCTGCCTATGAGTGGAACCCCATCTAAGCACTTGCTAGAGTTTGACATAGCTCTTTGTATAAAGAAGAAACCTCATGGGGAAGCCGGGATGGCTCAGTGGGTTAGGCACTCACTTTGCAGCCCCAGGGACCGAGGATCGAATCCCAGCCCCGGCCCGTGCAGATCCATATGCTGAACTGGGGAGTGCCCCCAGTTCAGTTCTCACCGGGGCGAGACCCCGGCCCAGTTCCTGCCCTGTGCAGCCCCGCCCACCTGTGGAATGCAACTATGTGGAAAACCCAATGATGTGCAACTATGGAGACTGTTCTGGGCCCTCCCCCTTCTCTCTGTCTCTGACTCTGTATCTCTCTCTCTGTCAAAAACAATAAATAAATCTTTATTAAAAAAAAAAAGAAAAGAAAAGAAACCTCCCATTTTCTTATTTTCATGAGAACACTGAGAAGAGGTCATCATAGCTTAGCCCAAGAACCCCTCCATCTGAGAACTAGGGCCTTCTCCCCAGCCATCTCCTCAGCACATATGGTCTCTACCTCCTTCAACATCCCCTGAACTTTCCTAGGAACTTTACTCTAGAACCAAGCCAAAACATGCACATGGGATTTAAGCCTAAACATGTATGTAGCAGATACTCAAGACTATGAGTAGAGTCAAATTCTAAAACAAATCAAAACATAGCACAATAAAAACCCTCTCATTTATTTCTAATCTCTTTACTTCACTCATCATCTTTCTTGATTACTATTTATTTTTCAATATTTCTCAGCAACACAAGCAGATTTGTTTATGCTCTGTTTTCTATCACTTTTCTCCAGACAGTCATGGGAAGTGAAGTAAATGTAAGACTGCCATCTTGTGCTCAAGACAGTTATCATTGTTTCTTTTGAAATCAAATATGATTTGTGGGATTTAGGAGAAAGTGTTGGAATACGGGTCTGATGTTCTCTGGCCTTGGTTTTCCCAGAAGCTTTATAAATTTTCCATCCTTTTGGCATTGTTCTTTTTTGGCCTTCTCTTTCCAGGATCCCATGAGTCATCCATTAGTTGAAAGCCTTTTTTTTTTTAATGACTCCAAAAGTGACCTAGAATAACTATAGTTCAGATGCTGCTAACTATGCTTTTATGACTGGGCTCAGTGGCCCAACCTGGAAGAGTGGGTACTTAATAACTAAGACACAACAGGTAGTTTAAAATAAAAAACTAGTGGGTCTTCTCCACATCCTACCACCATCTCTACATTGGGAAGTGACCACTCATGATTTTACCAGTTATACCTCCATTTATTTGTGGTGTATATGTGTGTGCGTACATGTGTATGCACGCATGCACGCATACACACACGTAGTTGCATGTGATTATATCACACATGTAGCTTCATGTAACTACTATTCATAATCAAGATGCAAAAATTGTACCATCACCATAAAACTATTTCATGCTTAATCTTTATATCTATACCCACACTAAAACATTCTCCCCCTTGTTAACCTCTGACCATTGGCAACCATAAATCTGTTCTTCATCTTCATAATTTTATTTTGGTGCACTGCATGCCAGAATGATGGCTGATGTTCTGCTGAGATCCTAGGTTCCACAGAACCTAGGAAAACCCAGATAGGTCACTCACAGGTGACATTTTAGTGCCATTCAAATTTGGAAGTGGGCCTAAATCAATAACCCAAGAAAGACAGAGCAAAGGAGAAATGTAGGAGAAATAGAAGGAAAAGAAAGAGCAACAGACCATGAAAATAAACCTAAGAAGGTCACAGATGCAAAGGTCTAAAGTGAATGAAGAGAGCTCCATATAGAAATAAGCACTGGACAACTATTCATAGAACAATGCAAGTAAAACAAAATGAGGACGAGTGACACTGACAAGGGCCACAGTGTCAGGGAGTCAACAAGATTGTCCCATTCAAAGAAATATCCCAATACAAGGACACAGTTGTCAGGGAGGAATGTAGCTTTACTGTAACTGAATCTTCTGACTTTTTTTAAAGAATCCATAAATCTCCATTTGCACATGAAAACTTTCCATTTTTAAAGCTGGCACAAAATATTTTTTAAGACACTCTGTGGAATAAATATGTTTGCAGGCCAGATTTGGCTGGTGGCTGCTGGTTTCCAACCCTCCCCTATGCCTGACACAGAATGTTATTTATATGTGAGTGCATAAATAGATATGATAGCTGTACCTCCAACCTATTTCCCTGTGTCCCATTTATGACAGTTTATGAAAACTTAAGTAAGGGATGTACTAGATGGTGTGATTGGCTGTCCTCGTTTTTGTTATTTTTTAATCATTCACATAATTGGACATTCATAAGCAAAAACAAAAACAAAACAAAAAACACTTGACCTAAACCTCACACCTTACACAAAAAAATTACTCAAAATGATCATGGACTTAAATGTAAAACATAAAATTATAAAACTTCTATTTGGAAAAAAAAAAAAAAGCATAGGAGAAAATCTTTGGGACCAAGAGCTATGTGAACAGTTTTTAGATCTGACATAATCCATAATAATATAATCCACAAGAAAAAATTGATAAATTAGACCTCATCAAAAGTACAAATGTTTGTTCTATGAAAAATGGTGTTAAGAGGATGAAAAGACAAATTAAAGAGCTAAAGAATATATTTGCAAACCACATAGTCAATAAAGGGACTTATATCTACACTATACAAAAAACCCTCAAAACTCAACATAAAAAAATTTTTTTTAATTTAAAAAAAACAAAAACAGAATGGAGACATGCAGCTCCATCTTTCTCCTTCTCCCTTGCCTGAGTCCACTTCTCTTCTAGGGTTGCACTAGGGTTCAGAGACAACTTAATGAACATGACCTCAATGGCAAGGGCAGTAAAAGCAAAAATAAATGAATGGGTCTTTAGCAAACTAAAAAGCTTCTGCACAGAAGAGGAAAGCATCAACAAAGCAAAGAGACAACCAACCAATTGGGAGAAAATATTTGCAAACAATGCCTCTGATAAGGGGTTAATATCTAAAATATATAAAGAACTTGTACATGGCAAAGCTGGGATGGCTCAGTGGGTTAAGCACTGACTTTGCAGCCCCAGGGACTGAGGATCAAATCCCAGCCCGGCCCATGCGGAACCATGTGCTGAACTGGGGAGAGCCCCCAGTTTGGTTCTCACTGGAGTTCCTGCCCAGTTCCTGCCCTGTGTAGCCCCACGTCCACCTGTAGAATAAAACTATGTGGAAAAACCTACGATGTACAACTATGGAGACTGCTCCGGGCCCTCCTCCTTCTCTGTCTCTGTCTCTGTATTTCTCTCTCTCTCTATGTCAAAAACAATAAAAATTAATCTTAAAAAAAAAAGAACTTGTACAATTCAACAACAACAAAAAACAAGCAATCCAATTAAAAAATGGGCAGAAGACCTAAACAGACACTTTTCTCATGAAGACACACAAACGACCAACAGATATATAAAAAAATGCTCAACATCACTCGCAATTAAGGAGTTGAAAATAAAAACCACAATGAGATACCATGTTACACTTGTTAGAATGGCTATAATCAACAAGACAAGGAATAACAAGTGCTGGAGAGACTGTGGAGAAAAAGGAACCCTCATACACTGCTGGTGGGAATGTAAACTGGTACAACCACTATGGAAGGCTGTATGGAGATTCCTCAAAAAATTAGGAATGGAATTGCCATATGACCCAGCCATCCCTCTACTGGGCATCTACCCAAAAAACCTGAAGACCTTAATTTGCAACAATATATGTACCCCAATGTTTATCGCACACTGTTCACTGTGGCAAGG